>PVKE010005855.1:0-56929 GCA_004027555.1 Craseonycteris thonglongyai
TGTTTAGAAAAATCCAGCCATTGTCAATATAATGAGAATAGTTACATGGCTGGATGCCTTCCAACAGCCCTAGTATATAAAGGGAATTTCTTAATTGGGAATGGAGCTATACCATATGACCCGGCAATCCCCCTTGTGGGCATCTACCCCCAGAACTTGAAAGCCTTAGTCCACAAAGATATGTATACCCCAGTGTTTATTGCAGCGCTGTTCATGGTGTCCAAGTCATGGAAACAACCAAAATGGCCTTTGATAGATGATGGAATAAAAAAGCTGTGATACATATATACAAGTGGAATATTACTCAGTGATAAGAAAAGATGAAATACTGCTATTTGCAACAACATGCAGGGAACTTGAAATCATCATGCTAAGCAAAATAAGCCAGACAGAAAAAACCAAGAACCATATGACTTCATTCATATGTGGAATATAAAAATGAAGGCAACAAAGAAACAAAACTTCATGGATGCAGTCAATAGTTTAGTGGTTACCTGAGGGTAAGGAGAGTGGGAGGTTGAAGAAGAGGGATGGGGAGCTAAATGCATGGTGATGGAAAGAAAGCTGACTCTGGATGGTAAACACATAATGTAATACATAGATGAAGTACTATAGAATTGTAAACCTGGAATCTATGTAATTTTTACTAACCAATATCACCGCAATAAATTTAACAATTAAAAAAAGGGGGGGCGGATTTCTTATAGGAATTTGCTCAAATGGTTAGGAAGGCCAAGAAGTCCCACAGTTCGCTGTGTGCAAGCTGGAGAACCAGGAAGGCTTGTGGACCAGGAAAGCTGGTGACGTAATTCTGTTCAAGCCTGAAGGCCCGAGAAGTAGGGTAGGGTGGAGATTGCCTTATGGTATGTCTTGGTCTGAGTTCAAAGGCCCAGGAACTAGAAGTGCCATGTCCAAGGGTTGGAGAAGATGGATTTCTCAGCTCGGGCAGAGAATGAATTTTTTTATTCTCCTTTTTTTTTTGTTTTTTTTTTGTTGTTGTTGTTGTTCTAGTAAGACCTTTAATGGATGAGGTGATGCTCACCTGCATTGGTGAGGGCAATCTGCTTTTCTCAGTCTATTGATTCAATTGTTACTATCTTCATAAGATGCTCTCATAGGCACACCCAGAAATAATGTTTTATTAGCTTTATCTGGGCATCCATTAGCCCAATCAAATTGATACATAAAATTAACCATCAAACACAATAACTGCAATAATTCTGAACACAAAAATTTGTCTTTTGAATTATCTATGATATTTACTTAAATAGCTTAAAATGAAATAATAACTGAAGACATTTTCCTAGAATAGTTTAAAATTGCTCTTGAAATGTTTAATTATTGAATAAATTGAAGCCAACTAAGCTTGTACCGTTAAGATAGAGTTTACCTGGTTCTATACATTTGAGAAAATGTTTTGAAAAGAAAAAAAAACCACTTTATACATGTAGAGGAGAAATGTTATATTTGCCAACTAGAAATTTAGCATGATGTAGAAAGCAAAATTTCTATTTCTTTAGTGCTAAGTTCTTCAGCTGGCTTGGGCCTTAGATAAGTTAATGTTTCACGAATTCAAAATGTGAAATACTTCTTAGAATAAACCCAGATGAACTCATAATGGAGCTCCTCAAAATATGAAATTTACTCAGCTGTAAGAAAAGATGATTCTGCCGTTAACAACATAGATGGAACTTGAGACCATCATGCTAAGTAAAATAAGCCAGACAGAAAAAACTAAGAACCACGTGACTTCACTCATATGTGGAATATAAAACTGAAAGCAACAAAGAAACAAAACAAAAATCTCATAGACACAGTCAATAGTTTAGTGGTTACCTGAGAATAAGGGGGATGGGAGAGGTGAGAGGGAGCTGAATATACGGGGATGGAAAGAGTTGTATACTCTGAACCTATATAATTTTTACTGACCAGTGTAACCCTAATACATTTAACAATGAAAAATAATTATTATGAGCTTTTGAATGCCTGCTGCCTACTGTCATGTCAAAATCTGTATAGCGCACCAAGAAATCACTAAAATGAAGTCTAGTCAAATGAAAACATTATGATCTATTGCCTTTTTTTGGTCATGTAAAATGAACACTCACCTCTTAGCTTCTACTTTTCAATAAGGTGTCAGCACTGGAATGCATTATAAATTCAGTATCCAGGAGAAGTTTCTAATTCTTCCCTTCTGTTTGTTAAGACCTTGGGAACAGAATATCTTCTTGCCCTAATTCTTCGCCATCAATAAGAACTATGTTAGAAATTCAAGATTCTGTAAATGTATATTGTCCCTCATTAGCCTCAACTTGAAGACAGTATCTCATTCTTTTAAGAAGGGTTTTTAAAGTCCTATTCGGTGATTTTGGGCTAATGAGGCCACAATTTTGAATGAGAGCAGGCCAGGAATGTCCAGATTCTTGTTCTTCTGCAGTCAGAGCCATGGCATACTCCTTCTGAAGCGTGAGTAATTTTTTTAATGAGTAACCCCTAGATTTTATTTTTATATGGCCTTTCTGAGAAGAATATATTTGGAAGCAATTTTCACCCTTTTATTTATTTTCCTTGTTAAGAGTTCTTTTTACTTCCTTAGAATTCTAAAGTAAAAAAAAAAAAAGCTAAATAAAAGCTATTAACGGTGCGATGAGAATGAGAGTAGTTAACTCATGCAAGATTTTTGTTTTAGATCCATTGCCTCTGTGGATGCTGGTGGTGGAGCAGGGGAAGATTTGTAAATGTGTCAATGAAAGCAGACATGATCCCACTCCCTTATTTTAATAACTTGGTAAGAAAAGTTCTTTCTTATACTGTCAGACCTAGAATCTAACAACTCAGACACAAGAGCAGGTCTTTAAAGTTGAGACATCAAGTAGCAAAAAAATACATAATATGTTTAAAAATTTTCCAGTTTTATTAGGATGTAATTGACAGATAGCATTGTATTTGTTTTAGGTATACACCATAGTGATTTGATATATGTATATATGGCAAAATGATTACCACAGAAGTTCAGTCAATCCTCATCACCTCACAGTTACTAATATTTTCTTATGATGAGAACTTTTAAGGTCTACTCTCTTAGCAACATTCAAATATATAAAACAATACTCTAACTATAGTAACAGTGCTGTACATTATCTCCTTAGTACGTACTTGTTTGTACTTTTGACAATCTTCATCCATTTTGCCCACTTCTACCCACTGCCTTTGACAACCACCAACTATTCTCTGTATCTATGAGTTTGATTTTTCTGATTCCAAATGTAATTGAGCTCAGACAGTAATTGTTTTTCTCTGTCTCACATTTCACTTAGTATAATGCCCTCAAGGTCCATCCATGTTGCAAATGGCAGGATTTTCTTATTGTTATGTCTGTTACATCGTATGCATATACCACATTTTCTTTATCTATGTATCTGTCAGTGATCATTTAGGTCAATCCCATATTTTGGCTACTGGAAATAATGTTGCAATAAAAAAATATATATAAATGTTAAAAAAAAAATTGGGAAAGCCGGGATGCCTCAGCGGGTTAAGCACTTGCTTTGAAGCCCCAAGGACTGATGATCAAATCCCGGCTCTGGCCCAGGTGGACCCACATGCTAAACTGGGGAGTGCCCCCAGTTCAGTTCAAAAAAATTAAAATTAAAATTAAAAAAAATAAAAAATAAACGTCAAATAGAAATAATGTTGCAATGAACATGACAGTGCAGGTATCTTTTTGAGATAATATAATAATTTTGTTTCCTTTGGATACATAACGAGAAGTGGGATTGTTGAATTATAAGATAGTACTGTTTTTAAATTTTGAGGGAATTCTATAATGTTTTTCATAGCTGCTGTACCAGTTTACTGTTCAATTAATAGCACACATTCTTGTCAGCATTTATCTCTTATCTTTTTGTAATAGACATTATAACAAGTGATTTTGATTTGCATTTTCTTGATGATTATTGATGTTGAGCACTATTTCATGTTGGCCATTTGTATGTCTTCATGGAAAAAAATGTCTTTTTAGTCACTGTACCCATTTTAAAAGTTGATTGTTTCTTTTTCTGATTGTAAGTTTTATATATTTTGAACACTAACGTCTTATTTAGTAAATGGTTTGCAAATATTTTCTCCCATATGTCACCATCCAGAGGCAGTGAGAAACTTGGTTCTTTCCACTGACACCGTAAAGAATTATAGGACAGTGAAATAAAGGAAAACAGAGTAACGCTTTATTGAAATACTTTCCAAGAGAGAAATGGGCCAAGCCATAAGAAGCAAAGACCCCAAAGAGTGTGGAGACTGAGTTTTAATGCTGGCTCTGAGCCAGCCCTATGAGTGTGACGTAGACTTAGATGACTTAATTGACATGTGTATGTCATATGACTATTTTCTTTCTGTGCATGCCCTTACTCAGAATAAGCAAAGAAAACCCATGTGGGAGGGAGTCAAAAGCACAATGCTAATTTGTTCTAACTACATTATAATGAGCCTAAGGTTAAGCCAAAGGCAAACTTTAACATTCTGCCCAGGTGTCAAAAAACAGGTAATTCTAGGCAACACATAGACAATGTGTTGTAGACTTGTACACCTGGAACCTATGTAATTTTACTAACCAATGTCACTCCAGTACATTTAATTAAAAGATAAAACAGCTAATTCTGGTTGGATTTTGCTTCCCTTTTATTAGGATGTTCTAATTACAAAATCAGTCTCTGGAGGTTGGCCCTGGGATCCCTGGGGAGTGGATCTATATGGTACAAAGTATTGATCATATTACCTTTTGCCCCTCCTGTCATTCATGCCCAGCTTCCTACCTAACATATTCAGTAGGTTGCCTTTTCATTTTGTTGATGTTTTTATTTGCTGTACAGAACCTTTTTACTTTGATGTAGTTCATCTCAAAAGCAAAGTTTATTTTGCTTTTGTTGCCTCTGATTTTGGTGTCAAATAAAAAAAGTTTTTGGCCTAGATTGAAGTCAAGTAGCTTACCCACTATGTTTTCTTATAAGAGTTTTATGGTTTCACGTCTTATGTTTAAGTATTTAATCAATTTTGAGTTGATTTCTGTGTTTGATGTAAAATAGAGGTCCAGGTTCATTCCACTGCATGTGGCTATTCTGCTTTTCTAACACCATTATTGAAAGACTACCCTTTCCCCATTGTATACTTTTGGTTCCTTTGTCATAAATTAATTGATTCTATATGTGTGTGGGTTCATTTATGGGCTCTTTATCTTGTTACATTGACTATGTGTCTGTTACTATGCAAATACCACACTTTTTTTAATACTATAGTTTTGTAATATACCTGAAATAATAAAATGTGATGCCTCCAGCTTAGTTTTTGTTCAATATTGCTTTGATTATCCAAGGCCCTTGGTGGTTTGGGGTCTTTTGTAGTATGTTTTCATAAATATAATAACATAATTCAAAAAGCAGCAAGACCTGTGCATCCAAATATATGCACATTCATGTACATACTCCGTTCCTTAAACCTAGGAATTTATACCTATTAGGTTATACTCTTATTATATTATTTTAGTTTCCTCTCATGACCTAAACTTGCCCTATAAATCACATTATTTTTTTTCTACCCACAATAATTGTGGTTTCTTTTACCCTACATAAACAATGTTGTAAATAAATGTTATGTGTACACATCAAAGAGCACAAAAGAAGTAAAATTGGAAAAAATGAACATCTACCTATGATAACCTGTGGTATAGTTGTCTCTCTCTGTCTCTTTCTATCTCTCTATCTGATATATATATATATATGTGTATTTATAGAGAGGTATCTATATCTATATCTATTTATATATCACTATCAGACATATTATGTTGATCTGACTATCTTTTATTTTCTATCTGTTCTTCCATTTGACCCATTCAATTATTCATCCAACCATCCATTTAATGGGTATATATTTTTTTCTCCCTTCAAAGAAGATTAAACTTTTCACTAACTAGAAGCTATGATCTCTCCATCAGCTTAATGAGAGGAGATTTCCATGTCTCTTAGGACCACTTCCCAAACACTAGAAAAAAAAGAAAAGAAAAGAAAAGAAAAAAACTGAAGTCATGCTCAGATTTCTTTTTTAATACGCTTTAGCCCCATGAATTTATAAGTCCCAGGTAAAATTCCTTTCAGCGTACATCTCTGCTGGTGATTTTGTGACACCCATTATTAAAAATTCAGCTCTCACCAATTACTTGTTTTTATCAGAAGTCCTAAAGGATGGGCATAAGAATATGAGGCCTCTTTTATATCATCAGAGTTTACCTGGAGCTCAGCAACACCTCTGCTTAGGCTGTGCAGCATCTTAGCAACCCTACCTATGTGGTCTTTTCTCTTTTCCATCACTTGTGGGGTATCTGTCCTATAAGACAGTATATTTTCTCTAAGTTATAGCCTGTCCATACCACTTGTTGTCTCCTCTACCAATTGGGTTATTATCTACAGCCCATTTCCCCTATACTTCTCTTAACTATCTTCTAACTCTCTGGTATTATTGATATTGCTAATACTTCTTAAAGAATGGAGCATCTGCTTTCTGTTATTTTATCTCAATCTTTTTGGTTTTTCATGTCTCCCAATATCCAATTATCCCCTTTTACTTTAGTAGGCGATGGATTGAAGTGGCCAAATAAAGCTCCACATTGTATAGAAACAACAATCCACTTCAAATGCTAAAAGTTATTTCATAAAATGACTCACTGAATAGATGCCTTACTTACTTTCAATGATTCTCTGGCAAGCACTCTGACCTCCATTTATTCCATGGCCTTCTCCTCTATATCAACTAACCAGATAAATTTATTTATGTCTGGGTCTTATTTACACCCACATATTAAATCTTCAAACAAATTCTCTTAACTTTTCCTTTGAAATGTTCTCAGAATCCACTGCTTCTCACCAGCCCCATCCAAACCAGCATCTTGAATTACACTGATCGAAGCCAGCATCCTTCATCACCTGCAGAAATATAAAAGGTTTCTTGCTACTCTCTCTGCCTTCATCTTTGCCTCTCCACTGTCAATGTCCCATGAAGCTTCTAGAACAATTTAAATTTGGTTATACCAAATAATTCCCCCAAAACTTCCCATCTCACTCAGGTAAGGTTCAAAGTCCTAACTACGGTTGGCAAGGCCTTTGCTGATTCAAATCCCACCTGCTTCCCTGATTATCCTTTCTATTATTCTTTGTGTCACCCACAGTAGCCTCCTTGCTGTCCTTAAAACTACCACCATGCTTCCCCATCAGAACCTTTACACTTATGATTTCTTTCTAGAATATTCTGCCACATATATTGACGAGACTTATTTCAGGCTCTCTTCCATTCACTTTTTTTCACTCTCCATTTTGTTTTTCACCTTATTAAATAAAGTATTTTTTGAAATACTATTTGTCATTATTTTTCACTAACTTTTTCTTCTTTATTTTTCTTTGAGTACTTATGATCATATCACATGTTGTACATAGGTTTTATGACCTTCTGGACTAGTTCTTGCTCTTTATTTCTACAAGGTAAGCTTCTCAAAGACAAGACCTCTCTTAGTCTGCTGAACAAAATACTAGGTACTAGATAGCTTACACAACATAAATTTATTATTAGGTAGTTCTGTAGGCTGGAATACTGCAACCAGGGTGCCAGCATGTTTAAGTTTTGATGGGGGCTCTCTCCCTGGCTGGTAGACAGCCTACTTCTTGCTGTGTGCTCACATGTTCTTTACTCAGTGGAGCCATGACCTCCCTTCATCAGTGATGTTTTCTCTCCTCTCAATGTGGAAAGGCCATGTGAGCACACAGCAAGAATAAGCTGTCTGTCAGACAGGAAGAGAGCCTCCACCCACACCTAACCATATATAATGTATGCAAGCATTTGGGGCCCTTAGGAGCTCTTTGAACTTTCTATAACATTTAACTGTCTTTCAGTGTTTCAATTTTTTTATGAGCTTTCTATAACATTTAAGTGTGTATGGCTCATTTATGTATGAACTTTTACATAGACACATGCACATGACTGTGGGTGGGACGTGTTGCCCGCTCCATATGCCAGCATCTCTAAGTGTTAGCTACAGCCCAGTCAATGCTTTTTCTATTCATCCTATGTGAAAACTTTATAACATCTTTCAAAGTTTTATAGCGTTCTAAGAAATTATAGGGGAAGAAAATACAGTCTTCCAATTGATGTTGATCATTGATTCTGGCTTCTTACTGAATTCATACTTGGAATGAAATACAATGTAACTGACAGAAAAAGTCTGATATACTCATAACAGGGAACGTTGGTGGTGGTGGACCTAAAGTTCAGGTATGTACATTTAGATCACCCCTCCTATCAATTTCTACCTCCTTGCCTTCCAAAGAGTTCATCTCTGTGCTCTGAGCTCTAAGTCTCTTTACCTAGAATTTTTGAGATGCCATATTCTTAATCTTCATTATGTCTAGGAGCCCTTTGGAGAAAAATTAATGTTAACTTACTGTATTTATTATCGAGACAGCTGTAGACATGACTGACATATTGGGCCAGTGGAGAGGGGTTAATTGTAAGCTCAGAAGTCAAATTTAAGGAGATACAGCATGCATCCTAAATGAGAATAGAGCATTCTTGGCAATGATGGGGTGATGCAGTAAAATGTCCTAAATGTCAGAGAAAAAAATATTCCAGGTACACTGCAAAACTGTACTGACAATCTCTTGAATTAATATCCTTTCTGAGCCTCTATGTATCATGAAAGAAGAGGTCTAGAGAAAAAAATGGCAACAATTTTTTAACCAGGACCTCAGCAACAGTGTTATAGAAAGTCCTAGAAAAAAATTTGGCAAAGAGAAAGACCGTATTTTCCGGCGTATAAGACGACCGGGCGTATAAGATGACCCCCTAATTTTACAGTTAAAACATAGGTTTAGGCCTATATTCGCTGTATAAGACTACAGCCTCGGAAGTGGGGGGTAGTCTTATACAGCGAATATAGGCCTAAACCTATGTTTTAACTGTAAAATTAGGGGGTCGTTTTATATGCCGGAAAATACGGGAGAATTTTTTTTGGGGGGGCACTAGCCAAAAAGAGAGAGAAGTAAGAAAAAGCAAGGAGATTCAAGCAATGGAGAGGAGATAACCCCAGTCCCAGGGAGGTCAGAAGTCAAGCACAGGTGAGCTCCATTCATGGGAAATAGGAATACAGCACTTACAAATCTAGAATTGCAAGACATGATCAGTAGTGGTGCAAGCTTGTGTCAATGTGCCACACAAAATCCAGGCTGCAAATGAGACCAGCAAGTGATGCAGGGGCCCAGGATGAGCAGAGAACCTGGTGCCAACACAATTGAGTAATGGGAAAGAGCAGCAGGACCTATCAGGGGAATATTAAGAGTAACAGACAAAACAATAGACAATGTAGAGTCTCAGATGGTGGCTGTACTTATATATGACACAAACCCATCCCTGGCTATGAATATTTAGAAAAATGAAAGAGAGATGAAAAGTGTGATTTTGTCTCTTGGCAAAGGAAATTATTATTAAAAATAGTGCTACTATGAAAATAGTTACTCAAACAAGTACATGTACACACATGTACATAACAGTAATGTTCTTAATAGTCAAAAGGTAAAAACTACCTTTTTTTTAGTGCATGGAGTTTATTGAACTTCTTGGATAATTTCTGCATTTGTAATTTTCATCAAATTTGAAAATTTTGAAAGCTATTTTTTCTCTTGCCTTCCTCCTTTGCCAAGAAATTCCAATATGTGTTTATTTGGTTTTCTGATATTGCCCTACAGCTCACTGACAATCTTTTTATTTTTTTAAAAGATTTCCTTTTATTGTTTTTTGACAGAGAGAGAGAGACAGAGAGAAGGGGGAGGGCCCAGAGCAGTCTCCATAGTTGACGGCATTAGTTTTCCATATAGTTTCACTGCACAGGTGAGCTCCGGGCTGCGCAGGGCAGGAACTGGGCCGGGAGCCTCCTGCATAGGCCCCTGCAAGAACTGAACTGGGGTCACACCCCAGCTCAGCATATGGGTCCGCATGAGCTGGGCCCAGGATAAGATCCTCGGGCTCCGGGGCTGCAAAGCGAGCGATTAACCCGCTGAGCCATCCTCGCTTCCCCAATCTTTCCATTTTTTTATTGTTAAATTTATTAGGGGGACATTGGTTAGTAAAATTACATAGGTCCCAGGTGTTCAATTCTATAGTACCACTTCTATGCATTAAAATTAAATTTTTTAACTTGTATTTTTCTCTGCGTTTTATTTTGGATAATTTATATTTTGCTATTTTCAACTTCACTAATCTTTTCTCCTCCAATGTTTAATTTGCCATCAGTCCTGACTTGTGTATATCTTATCACAGATATTATAGTGATTTGTTATAATAAATATTTAAATCATCTTGTCTGCTAATTTTAATATTCATGTCAGTTCTAGTTCAATTTTTATCTTTTTTGCCCTCATAATGGGTCATATTTTCCTCCTTTGCAAGCCTGAAAATCCTCGATGGGATGCCAAACATTGTGAATTCTGCCTTATTTGGAATGGATATTTTTGTATCTTTAAAAAATTTTTTTTATTTTTGAACTTTGGTTTGGGACTTCGTTAAGTTAATTGGAAATACGCTGATCCTCTGGGATCTTGCTTTTAAGATTTGTTTTGTGGGATAAGAATAGCACTTACATCTATGCCTAAACAGTCGTCACGACCGAGGCAACTCTGAGAGTGCTACTCATTGTCCCATGACTCAGGACCTGTTTCACTTTAGTTGGTAAGAACAAGCACTATTCCTGGACCTGGGGAAGTGACAGGCACTGTTTGGTGTAATCATCTCAGATGATTTTTCCCCAACCTCAGACATTTTTCTTACTCACACATACCAATCAGTACTTTGCTATATATGGAAGACAGATGTTCCACAGTTCTCCAGAGTTCTCTCTCTTTGTAGCTGTGCCCTCTCTGGTAATCTGTTTTGCACAACTTAGTGTCTTGAGTCTTCCCAGATTCTCAGTTCATATATGTGAGAAGTCTGCTAGCTCTGCCTCCGTTCCTCTGCTTGCACTGTATTCTAGAAATCTAGACATCTTGTCAAGATGGTTACCTGGAGAAACCACAGGGCTTACTTATTTGTTTCCCATCTCTCAGAAATTGTTATACTTCCTTATCTGATACCCATTGCCTAGAGCAATGTTATTTCCTAGATATAACAAGTATAATTTTGTTACTTGTTTGCTTTCATACAGGGGATTAAACCCAATCCCCGTTACTTAATTTTCACCAGATTCAGACATTCATTTTTATCAGTTAGTCACTGATATCATCCCTAATTCTCTGAACCACTCTGGCTTCCAGCAAGGAAATTTTTTTTTATTTGTCTTCACTGATTTAATTTGGGTTTTGCCTACTTATGTCTAAACACTCATGATTAATAAACAGGCAGTGATCAAGTAACATACATAGATTTACAAATCAGAATGTAATAAACAGAATTCATTTAATTAGATTAACGAGCAATTGTTTAAAATTTTTAGCACAATTTTTAAATCAATTTTGGTTAAAGTCCTGATGAAAGGAAGCAAAATTTTAACCTTCTAGAACTTACATAGCTCTGAAGGAAAACTCGATAATGGCATCATAAAATCCAGAGCAATGGAAAATTTCCCCCTTGGTTTCTGTTTTATAATTGACAAAATCCTTGCTGCTTCTAGCAAATATAACTGTGACCTAAATTCTTCATAAAAGGCAGAAGCAGCATAAGATATAGGTTCATTAAGACTTCAGATACTATTAATATGACTGTCGCCTGCCTGCTTGTATAACCTCAGACTTTTCAGACTTGCAAATAAATTTTGCTAAGTTATAGAAAGCAGTTCAAAAATATCTCAATATTAAATCATTGCAGGTTCCATTTATTCCCTATTGTCTATACATGAATCATCAGTTCTTTGGGGAAATGTTTTGTGGTGCAAATGCTACAGGCTTTTCTGGGCTATTTGTCACAACTGTGTGAGAAATTATAACTCTGACCTCATAGAGGAAAGCATCAGTAACTTAGCAGATTGACAGGACTGGGACCAAGTGCACAGAACTCCTTGAGATGTAAGGGGATGTTTAGGTGGCTTTCAAGCTCCTTGACATTCTTTTGACCTATGTCACTATTTATTTTTCTATAATGATTTGGTCATAGAACTATGTGGTACTGGGAAATTTCCCTAGGTAGTTTAAGTACAAGGAAAAAAATGTTAATTTTATTACCCTGTGCTTTCACAGACTATTTTTGCCACCGGGAATTTAAAAGGTAGACTAAAAGCTAAGATTGGATGGAAGAATAACAAACAGTGGTCTATCTCATGGCTGAAGACAATGTTCCCAGTTCATTGAAAAATCCCTCCATCTAAAATTGGAACTTGGTGTATAGGAAGAGAGAGATCTTTAAATTATTAAGAGAAAAGATAAAAACCAGTCAGAGAAATAACATGAATCTAAAAATGCATTTATGAAATCCAAACTCTGATTCCTATTAACAGTAACTTTTTGTTAATAAAATTGAACAATGTATATTTAGAAAATACAATAGATGGGAAAAAATGACCATAGGCCTGATTACTAAATAATAATTTATTCTCTAGGGGTCAAGATGACACATTTATCAAATTTGGGTTTGATGTGAAGTTGGGAGAATTTGTGAACTTGTTAGATGACAAAAGGTACAGTCAAAAGATCCCAACTGGCTGAAATATTGGGTCTAATTGAATCATTTTACTAGGTAAAATTTATGTCATAAATGTGAAGTTCTTTACGCAGATTTACAGTATGGAAACACATATGTGTGTGTACTTATATGTATATATGAGGGCTGGCTGGAAAAATTCAGCCATAAATGCCACCATTTTTCATATTACATGGTTGAACACTTCCCAGGCAGCCCTCATATGTGTCTGTGTGCATCTGTGTATACATACACACACACACACACACACAATATATGTGTATATATAGTGAAAATATGATCATTTAGATGTATAGATATATATTGATAATATGATCAACTGTCGAGTATTGTGGGAAGCTACTTATGTAGTCTAGCTCATTTAATCTTTATAACCACTTGAGAGTACAATTTCTCTTAATTCTGTTCTGCAAATGAAGAAATTGTATCTCAAAGTGAGAAGTGATGGGGTCAAGACATGAAGCTGGTCCTAGGTCCATCTGTTCACAAAGACCATATTTTTATCCATATTCTGTTAGTTCCCTGTAGCTAAATAAGAGACAGACTTTCATATGACTGCCGCCAAAACACTAATTACATGAATGACATTAAAATATCTAATAGCAGGGAAGTGAAAGTCTTCTTTCTTTCTAAATAAATAAATAAATAAAAACAATCTATTCCTATTTTTTTCCTCTATGAGCTGTTGTACAGGATCCTCCATTTGGACATGGTTGTGAGTAAAAGAAGGGCTATAAACACATATGAACAATGTGTGGGTCTGGACTTCTGCTCATTCAGCTTACTTATGTTCAAGCTTTACAGATACTCCTCATTGAACTTCACTGAGCTCTAAGCTAAATTGAGTTTCTACCTCCATATCTTATGTTTATTGGTGCACATGAACCATATCAACTATTTCTATTTTATTTTCATGTATTGCTCCTCTGATATCTTTGCTCTCGGTTGGCAGGCAAGAGATTCTATTGGACTTAGTGTTCTTGATACCAAGCACAGAATCTGATATATTTAGACATTCAAAGAACTGTTCAGTGTAGTTTAACAAATAATATTTCATATATTCATCTGTAAATTAGAAATAATTTATATATGTTAATATATTTATAACCAGGTTTTACATACTCTTTGAAAACAGTAAAGTGGCAAGCAAACAGAGCCTCCTCAAAAATGTTTTTGGAAATAAAACTAAATTAGAGAAATTCTGATGCAGATATTTAGGAAAAAACCCTGGTGATATGAGAGATTGCCCTGATCTGCCAAAGTCAGATAGATGTGAGACCACAGACCAGATTGTTCCAGGACCTTTAGTTTCATAAGAAGTACAAGACTCTGTAATTATTTTCCATCTCTGGTTTAGTTGTGTATTTGTGTCTGTGTGTGTCTCTATATGTGCACACAAATTCAGATTTCATTGTCTTATTTAATTTCTAGTGAAATGTACTATGCATTTATTACATGTTATTATTTGCAAGTATCTAGCATGATATCTATAACATTATAGTGGGCTTATAAATGTATATTAGGTAATTACAAGTCACATATATTTTACATAGTCAGCTTGATTCTGTTTATTAATGGTTTGTTCATTGGTGTCATTTTGGTCTATGTTCACTCAGATGTGGTAAATTGAGTCGTGCATCTGAATTTCAATCTTTATGGAATAATCAGTATCAAAAAGTTCGTTCTCTTTCCATCATCATATATTTGACTCTTGGTGAACACACAATGCAATATATAGATGATTTAATATAGATATGTACACTTGAGACCTATATAATTGGGGTAACAAATATCCCCCCAATAAATTTAATAAAGATTTTAAAGGGGATGCCAGAATAGCTTAGCAGGTTGAGTGCTTGGCGTGCAATTGCGAGATGCAGGGCTTGAATCCTGGCCCTGGCCTGTGCAAATCCGTATGCTGAACTGTGGTGCAACTGGTAACCACTGGGATGGCAGCAAAGGTTTTCATCTTAAATGTGGGAGGCACCTGGTTCGGTTCCCACTCAGCGTGGCTCCACATCCACCTGCGTGAAATGAAACTGTGTCACAACTAATGAAGTACAACTATAGAGACTGTTCTGGTCCCTCTCCCCTATTCTCTCTCACCTTCTTTCAAAATAATAAAATAAATCTTTTTTTAAAAAAGGTTTTTAAAAAATCTATGTTAATCCTAATTTCAATGGATTTAATACAACTTTTAGTTCCTTAATGTATTTATGCTCATTCTTGCTGGAAAATAAATGATAATAAGCTACACTTCTCAGATCTTAGCTATTGTCTTATAATGAAAACACCATGGAAGAGATTTATTTAGCAATTATGTTGAGTAGTCAAATGGTACATAGTACTTCAAATAAATCATCCCTTCTTTTATAGTTTGGTTTGTTTTACCTTAATATAACATAGGTATATTAAGGTGCAGAAATATGTCAGTTGATGCCTTTCTTTCCCATTGGTCTCATTCCCAGGTGAGAAGGTCTAGATAGAAAAAGAAAAAATCCAAGGAGAACCATCATATAGATTACTTCTTTGATGAATCAGTAGTTTTTCTCCCATATTAGAGTTCAAATTGATTGGAAACAACTACCTTAATGGCTATACTCAGGAGATTTCTGAGGCTCAAAGGAGAAAGAGCCATGATTATTAAGACCTTACTTTTGGGGGAAGCCGGGATGGCTCAGTGGGTTAAGCGCTCACTTTGCAGCTCCGGGGACTGAGGATCGAATCCTGGCCCCCATGCGGAACCATATGCTGAACTGGGGAGTTCCCCCAGTTCAGTTCTCTCTCTGTCTGTCTCTGTATCTCTCTCTCTCTCTCTGTCAAAAATTAATAAAATTAATAAATAAAACTTAAAAAAAAAAAAGACCTCACTTTTTGTGGATGCAGGGAGTGGCTACAAGTAAAATGCCTTTTTTCTTTTCCAGGGCAATTGCTCTTACCACACAACCAAGAGAAAGAGCCAGATGGGAATGATGTGAATTTGGGGTATAAGTAATAGAATAATGGATAAAGAAGGCTTATGTTTTCTATTACCAGGAAATATGTGGCTTATAAATGAAACAATATCTTATGGGTTGTTTTTTTTTTTACTGGGAAGTATATGAGCGGGAGAAAAGCCTTCTCACAAATATTAGAGAAACTTCCACGATTTAAAAAAAAAAATGATAATTCACACTTTCTCTTGGGACCCTAGCATGTAAACATCCAAACGTTAGCTGAACGAATACCTTTCATCATTATTCTGAAAGAACTAAGTCTAAATAACTCAGGGGCTTAATAGATAGGCTGACCAAATTTCCTGCTTTAAATGGAACAGAAAACAATGGTACTGTCCTATTTTAAGTGGTACACATGGTCAGCCTACTGACACCTTGAATTTAGACCAGTGAGACCAGGCTGACCACACATACTGTTTGAAATAGAACAGTACTATTATTCTCTGTCCCATTTAAAACAAGATGTATGGTCAGCCTGTCAATAGACAGAGTCATGGAAAGGCTAACAGAATGACTTGATTTCATATCTAACAAGCTAAGATTGTTCAAAAATAAATGTAAATTTGATAATTATTAGCAAAGAGAGTTTTGTTTTGTTTTATCTATTAATTACTATTTCATTCACTATTTAATTCATCTCACTGTCTAGAAAGTATTTTTTAAATGAAAATGTAAGGGCTATAACTTGATTTCTTTGTAGATGGTACTTACCCCAGAAAGACAGAGAAATTTGATTTTCATGGTTTTCTTTATGAATGAAGGTAAAAACCAGACTCCAAAGTCAGGGATTCTAAAGGTTAGCCATATTTTCAGACCCCCAGAAAGTGAGCTGTGGCAGATCTTTGAGATGCTTGTAAGACCGACAGCATATAGACTACCAGAGGGGTACAGGAAAAAGGAGAAGGGGAAAGAACTGTGAATCTGTGGAAACTCACTGACCACACAATCTTTGTGTATAGCACTTATGACAGAAAGACTGATTTCAGAATAATCAGTGTTATGAAAAATATTAGCAGGGGATACACTGGATTGACTCAAGAACTGGGTGTATTTGAACTTTCAGAAAAAGTAGCTTGGTGCCTCAGCTTATATAAGTTTGGAGAAGACAAAGACTAGTAGTATCAATCCTTACAAATATTTATTGAGTACTCACTATGTGTCAAATACTGGCATTACAACATTAAATAAAATAGAGAGAAATCTTTCCTCAGAAAGTGTACATATCTATAGGCTTGATAACCAATAAGCAAAAATAAAAAGACATCAGAATTATAGATTGTGATAGGTACTTTGAATATAATAGACCAGGTGATGAGAAATAATCTAAAGTATTTTAGGACAGCCTAGTGGTCTGAGAAGGGGATAAGAGAAAACAGGGTAGGTAAAATAAGCTCTCCACTGATGAGGGCATTGTCCTTAGCTTTGTCAGAGAAGCATAGATATGCAACACTAGCAATATGCTCATGGAACTCGAATGCCTTGTGGATTCCATTTCAGCTAGAAAATAATTTGTTACAGAATTTGACAAAGTTGGTTCATACAAATGAGTGGTAATTAAAATACAAAGACTTTTTTTTTTCAGACTATCAAATACTTTAGTACAACAAAAATAGCTTGGTTAATGTCAACATATGCTGAAAATAAACTAATGTTTTGTTTGTTTTCTTTATTTTTGCTCTTTCAATTATACATAATCACACATGGGTTTTTTTCTCCCTGGGGGAAAGCACATACTAAAGTTATTTGTTTTCATTGAAAGCAAAATAATAATAATAATAATAATAATGATAATACCTTGTATTTTGTTTTCTATTTGTTTAAACAAAACTCAAATTATCACACTACGAAATCCTAATATAAACAGGATGTTTTGGGTGGAGTAGAGCAGTCATTGCTCTTCTCTGTGAAAAAACAGCTTGTAGATTGAATTTTATCATCAATTAATTTTTTATTTTTATTTTTTAAAGATTTATTTTCTTGTTTTCGACAGACAGGAAGAGACAGAGACAGAGAGACAGAGAGAAAGGGGAGAGCCCAGAGCAGTCTCCATAGTTGTACATCATTAGTTTTTGACATAGTTTCACTCCACACTGGTAGGCAGGGGCACTCAGGGCAGAAACTGGGCTGGGGGTCTCCTACATGTGAGGCACACCTCCACAAACTGAGGGCAGAAATGGGAGCCTCACACACATGGGAAGGTCACCCTGGCAAGAATGGAACTGGGGGCCACACCCCAGTTCAGCATATGGGTCCTCAAACAGGGCCAGGATTCTACCCTCGGACTCCAGGACTACAAAGCAAATGCTTAACCTGCTGAACCATCCTAGCTTCTCTATTATCAATTTTGTAACTTCTGTTGGAAAATATCCTTTCTCCCTAGTGCAGTTGCAGCTCCTTGGGTTTCTGGGGCAAGTGTATATAATAAAGAAGTTGATATATCTCAAATAATCTTATCCAATTGTTACCTTGTGTGTGTATGGGGGAGGCATACTTTCAGTATCTTAATGCACATAGGAGCCGTACTAATGCTAATAATTTTTAAAATGGAATCCTACCTGTTTGGCCCAGAGGAACTTGTTCAAAGGAAAATTACTTAGCACTCTGTTCTGGCCCTGCCAAGTGCTGTAATTCTAACCCAACCACCCACATTCCGTTATTGAGTTGGTCAGGCTTAACCCATTCCTAGAAATTTTGTGCTAGAGTTGGTCAGGCTTAAGCCGTTCTTAGAACTATTGTGCAAAGGCCCAGGGGGCTCAGCCACAGTGTCCACCCCCACCCCAAGTCAGTTGGAAATTTGGTGCCAAGCACGTCAGAATAGATGCAAGGACTTCCTGGTATGGGCCTATAAGAATGCTCTCCCACTCCCCCAAACTGCTGATGCCATCTTGACCTCAGCCAGGCAGACCTCTCCCTCAATAAACCTGTTTGCTTGAACTCAGTGTGTGGTCTGTCTTTGGTGAAACTTACAATACCTCTGGGCAAATTGAAACTAAGTACACCAGTTGCAACATCCTCTATGTCTACCATTCATCAGTTAAGGACAAAAAACCATAAACCCTACCCATTGCCTTAGGGAAAGATACAGATGATGCACTTTATGATAAGAAGGGATTCAAGTTGTTTTTCCATGTAGGTCTGTTTAATAGATAAGACCATCAGAATGTCATAGATATTCCTAATCATGCCCTCAATAATAGAAAAATTAATGTTAACTACAAGGCCCCTCAGCTTAAAAGCAGCCAAAAGAGGTCCTTTGGATAGAACTACATATTCTTATAAAAAGGCTTCTCAAACAAATGGCCAGTATATGAAAGTTTAGAAACATTAACCTTATTTTATCACACATAGAACAAGGCATTCTCTATAAAATATTGTACTCAGTGTGCCTTCTAGCTCTCTTTTGTAATTAAATTTATTGGGATGACATTGGTTAATAAAATTATATAGGTTACAAGAGTATAATTTCATAATACACCATCTGTATATTGCATTGTTTGCTCACCGCCCAAAGTCAAATCTCCTTCCATCAACATATATTTTAACTCCTGTACTCTCTTCAAGCTCTTATCTTTCACTTTGATAACCGCTAAACTGTTGTCTGTGAGTTTTTGTGTGTGTTAATTTGTTTATTTTTGGTCAGTTTTATATCCCATATATGAGTGAAAGCATAAGGTTCTCAACTTGTTATAAACTTATTTTGCTTTCCATGATAATTTCAAAATCCTATGTTGACACAAATGACAATATATCATTTTTCTTTGTATATATGTACCAACTCTTGTTTATCCAATCATTGATCAAAGAACAAATTGATTGTTTCCATGTCTTGACCACCATGAATAATGCTGCAATGAACACAGGGATACATCTATCATTATGGATAAATCTGTTTAATTTTTTTTGGGGGGCAGTGTATATACCTAGAAGAGGGATTGCTAGGTTATATGGTACTTCTATTCTTAATTTTTTGAGGAACCTCCATACTGTTTTCCATAATGGCTGTACAAATTTACATTACCCCCATCAGTGTATAAGGGTTTCTTTTTCTTTTCAGCCTCTCCAACGCTTGTTATTTGTCTTGTTGATATTAGCCATTCTATCAGGTGTGATGTGGTTATCACATTGTACTTTTCATGTGCATTTCTCTAGTAGCTAACAATGTTGATCATTTTTTCATATATTTGTTGGCCATTTTTATGTCTTCATGGGTGATGTATTTGTTCAGGTCTTCTGCCCAATTTTAAATTGGATGACTTGTTTTTTTGTTGCTGTTGAGTTGTATGAGTTCTTTATATATTTAGATCTTTGCCCTTTATTAAAGGTATCATTTTTAAATATCTTCTGTTCAGTTGGTTGTCCTTTGTTTTCTTGATGGTTATTTTTGCTGTGCAGAACCTTTTTAGTTTGATATAGTACCACTTATTTTTGCTTCTACTTCCCTGATGGTTGAGGTAAAATTCATAAAAATCCTTCTTAAGATCAAGGTTTATAAGTTTAAAGATTTGTTATTATTGCTTATGAGAGAGAAAAAAAAAAGGGGGGGGAAGAGAGAGGCAGAGAGAAGGGGAAGGGCCCAGAGCAGTCTCCATAGTTGCACGACATTGGTTTTCTACATACTTTCATTCCACAAGTGGGTGTGGGCTGTGTAGGACAGGGACTGGGCTGGGAGCCTCTCACAAGGAGCTCACCCCAGTGAGAACTGAACAGGGGGCACCCTCCCTAGCTCAACATATAGGTCTACATGAGATTTGATCCTTGGAGCCTGGGGATGCAAGACAAGTGCTCAATCCACTGAGCCATCCTGATATCCCCAAGGTTCGTAAGTTTAATACCTATGTTTTCTTCTCTGAATTTCTTTGTTTTGGTTCTCATCTTTAGGTCTTTGATCAATTTTGAGTGAGTTTTGTATATGGTGACAAATAGAAGTCTAGTTTTATTCTTTTATAACTTTCCCAGAATAGTTTATTGAAAATAATTTTTTCCCTCCATTTTATGTGTTTGGATCTTTTGTTGAAAAGTATTTGCCCATATATGTGTAGGTTTATTTCTGGTTTTATATTCCATTGTTCTGTGTGTGTGATTTTTCCCCCCCCAATACTATGCGGGTTTTTGTTTTGTTTTGTTTTTGTTTTTTTAAAGATTTATTTATTGTTTTTGACAGAGAGAGATACAGAGTCAGAGACAGAGAGAAGGGGGAGGGCCCAGAACAGTCTCCATAGTTGCACATCATTGGTTTTTTCACATAGTTTCATTCCACAGGTGGGCACGGGGCTGCACAGGGCAGGAACTGGGCTGGGGTCTCGCCCCAGTGAGAACTGAACTGGGGGCACTCCCCAGTTCAGCACATGGGTCCGCACAGGCCGGGGCTGGGATTTGATCCTTGGTCCCTGGGGCTGCAAAGTGAGCGCCTAACCCACTGAGCCATCCCGGCTTCCCCTACTATGCGGTTTTAATTATTGTTGCTTTGTAGCATAATTTGAAGTCAGGAAGTGTGATACCTCTCACTTCCTGAAACGCTCGTTTTTTTCTTAGGATTGCTTTGGATATTTGAGGTCTTTTGTGATACCATACAAATCTGATGATTTTTGTTCTATTTCTTTAAAAATTGTCATTGGAATTTTGATGATGTTTGCTTTAGGTAATATGGCCATTTCAACTATGTGGATTCTTTCAATCCGTGAACATGGAATATCTTTCCAGTTCTTTGTGTCTTTTAATAACGTTTATCATTTTCAGTGTATATGTCCTTCACATCATTTACAAAGTTTGTTTATAGGTATATTATTATTTTGTTGCAATTGCAAGGGGCTTTTTAAAAATTTCTTTTTCTGAAAATTTTTTGTATCTAGAAACACAATGGATTTTTGTACATTGATTTTGTATCCTTCAACATCCCTATATTTGTTTATTGTTTCTAACAGTGTTTTTGGTGGAGTCTTTAGGATTTTCTATGTAAAGTATGTCATCTACAAAAAGTGGGAATTTGGTTTCTTCATTCTACTAAGCATCCCTCTTTATTCTAACTTTTCTTAAGTGTTTCCACACATCACTAAATACTCAATACTCCCTTTAGTGATTTCCTTCAACATTTAGCAAAGCTTATGTAAATCTATCCCTTCCATGAAAATGCATGGACTTTATGAAAATATCACAAATTGTTAAATATTCTTATGTTTCAAATCTCATATTATTTTTTATTTACATTCTTTTATATTGATTTCTTAGATGATTCTTTTTTTTGAGATAAGTAAATCAGGACAGGATAAACTTTAATATTCATAAAGATATATCTATTCATATAAAGATTTACTTTTATGAACTTTTTTTTTTAAACATGATAACTTGATTCATAGAGTTGAATGAAAAATGTTAGCATTAAAGGCAGGCTTGAGTGGCATTGAAATCATAATGGTAGGCAATTAGAAAAATTGCTACACTGAGCACTGGCTTTTAACTTACCATAAGATATGCCGGGACGTCTTACTTGGAGTTACAGGGGGAAAAAAATAAAAACCTTATTGCTTGCTCTGAGAAAGCAATAGAAAGAAAGAAAGAAAGAGAGAGAGAGAGAGAGAGAGAGAGAGAGAGAGAGAGAGAGAGAGAGAGAGAGAGAGAGAGAGAGAGAAAGAAAGAAAGAAAGAAAGAAAGAAAGAAAGGAAAGGAAGAAAAGAATAGTCAAAAATACAACACAGGATAAGAAGCTGATAAGCTCCTGAAAATTTATCTGTAAAAGGAGCACTGCTTATTAAATTGTTACTGAAGGAATGGTAAACAAATCTATAGAGAAAAAAAGAGAGTTAAAAAATACGTATTTGTTAAGTACTTAAATGTAAACAAAAAGTATTATGTCCCACTAACTTAAGCAGAAATGTAATTTATTGGATCAATAGCAAATAATTCACAGAATTGACAGAACAATTAGAGAACACTTCACAAACAACCAAAAATATCATGTGATCTTGCACTCACTGATACCCTGCAGGACTATTGGCTCTGCTGATGTCTCTACCAATAATTTATGACTAACACAAAGCCTTTGCCTTACTACCCCCAAATTCAAAGTAGGAACATTCAGATGGCTGGGTTTAGTTATAATCCTATATTAGTTGTCTGCTCTTTGGGGGAAAGGGTTAGCTGCCTTCCTTGGGCTTTTATGATGAGAAATATGTCCCTAACCTTACCTACTTTGGGTTTTCCATAATAAAAAAATGTTATTTGTATTAGGAGCAGCCTTGAACAATCATCATTCAGTTCTTTATACTCATTTGGTTTTTTATCCCATTTATATAGAAACACACAGTGAATTGCTCTTATATATCATAATGCAAATATCTCTCTAAACTTTTATATACTTATGTGAATTCACTTTCCCTTTCCCCCAAGAGAGGTGTCCAAAATCTCAACAGTTATCGCATTTATTTCTTTGTTGACGTAAATCTGTCTTGATTGATATTGTGCAAACTATGGGCAAGTTTATAGTTAACTAGTAATACAACCTACATAAAATCATAAAGGGTAGAAGAAGAAAGAGAATGAAAGTTGTTATGCTATGAAAATATATGTATAACCCCCTCATTCTCTTGAAATCTTTAGCAAAACCTGTCTATATTGTGTCATCATTTCTCTTCACTGTCAAAAATTCACAACATGGTGCTATTAATCAATATTAAATTATCTTAATATTGACATTGCCATTTATGAAATTTACAATCCATAATACCATAAAATTTATTGATGGAAGTCTTCATTATAATGCTTCAATCATAAATACTGTAAATACAGCCATTAGGTAATATGTGAGATAGCTTTTGTAGGGAAACTTTTGAATACCCCCATGTGAAATTATGTAAATGGTGAACTATTATAAGACTGGTATTTAAATAATGAAGTGGTTGAGGGATGCCAGGACAGCTCAACAGGTTGAGTTGCCTAGCAACTGCAAGGTCTGGGAATCGCATCCTGTTCCCAGCCCATGCAAACCCACAAGCTAAAGTGCTGTGTGCAACTGGAAAGTGTAGGGATGGCAGCAAAGGTTCTTGCCTCCCATGAAGGAGGCCCCCAGTTTGGTTCCACCTCATGCAGCCCCACATCCACCTGTGTGGAATGAAACTATGTCAAAAAACTAATGATGTGCAATTACGGAGACTGCTCTGGGCCCACCCCCTTCTCTCTGTCTCTGTCTCTGTCTGTCTGTCTTTCTATGTCTCTCACATTCTCTCAAAACAATAAAATAAATGTTTAAAAAAAGAATGAAGTGATTGAAAACATGAAGGTGAGCGACTCAGTGAAAGATAAAATAGTAATATTAAAATATCCTCTTTTGTAGAATACTATTTATTGACAGAGGATTTCACTTGGTGGTAAATTAAAGCAATTGGAAGAGATCATTACATTTTTTTTATTTTTTTAAAAGATTTATTTATTGTTTTTGACAGAGAGAGAGAGAGCTACAGAGACAGAGACAGAGAGAAGGGAGAGGGCCCAGAACAGTCTTCATAGTTGCACATCATTGGTTTTTCCACATAGTTTCATTCCACAGGTGGGCGCAGGGCTGCACAGGGCAGGAACTGGTCCAGAGTCTCGCCCTGATGAGAACTGAACTGGGGGCACTTCCCAGTTCAGCATATGGGTCCACACGGCCGGGGCCAGGATTTGATCCTCGGTCCCCAGGGCTGCAAAATGAGCGCCTAACCCACTGAGCCATCCTGGCTTCCCCAATCATTACATTTTTAAAATACAAATATTTCAATAAATAATAAGCAACTTTCTTATGCTTTTAATCAGTATGGCGCTCTGGGCTTACACCGAAATAAAAAAATGTAGCCCTACTCTTTCATTCTATCCCTGTACCCTCATTTACCCCTCTTTCCATCTAGTGTTAATCTAGGTCAAAGGTGTTTGTTTTTTTTTCTCTCTATTGTTTTAAGTTGATGCAGGTAGTTGAATATGGTCACTACTGAGTCTGAATATCTCTCTTATGCACAATTTCATAACATATTTTGTAAACATTAGACAGAAATAAAAAGCAATACCTTTCTCACATTTGTTTTTCATTATTAATGTCAGAAGTCATCCATCCATTCTATCTATATCCATCCATCCATCCCCCTATCTATTATTATCTATGACTATTTTCACTTTTTTCTTTCTTTGTATTTTCCCCAGCTAAATATGTCAAAGATGGTAAGCATTTAGTTAGAGAGTGATTTATAAAAATATAACCAAACCACAATTCTGTCTCAAATAGTGAGGCTGGCCAGCATACGCAAGTAATTCTCATAGAGGCGTTCCAGAAAACCAATGACAAGATTGGGACTCTGGGCTAGCCCCAGGGCAGGCAGCAGTGGTAGTCTGCTACACACAACCTCATGTGTAAAGTTTCTGAACTGACACAAAGCTTAATGGAAATGAACCTTGACGATGTGGCCAATCAAGTGTAAGTGACATCCTGCTTGGCATGCCATGATGATTTTTTTCTTTCCTCTCTTGAAGGCATAATGCTTCCTGTGGGAAATTCTGACTTAAAATGCCATTGTGTGCTTAGATAGGAGATTTACCAAACCTGAAGAGGGTATAAGTGGAATAAGGAGCCCAGAAAAAAGTTTGTCCTTATTCTCGCACTCCATTACTCTTCTCAACCCAATGAAAAATGATAATAACTATACCAGTTTCAATTGAAACAATGTTGGAAAGCAGCATATTTTATAAAAATATAAATATAAGAAGTCTGTGAAAAATGAAAATATGCCCCAGTCATTTCATATTAATTGGCTATCTATTATAGTGAATTCCTTATAATTCTAAGTTTGTGGAGAACCAAAGGAAAATAAAATACTGTGCCTGCTATCCAGGTTCTACTACTTAGATAAAAAGATCAGACATGTAAGAAAATAAACATAATGATTAGGATAACCATTAATTTCTAGGAATCACAAAGATAGAAAATGCTCTAAAGTTTATGCAGGGAAATACATAAATAAACTAAATTTAAAATATTTTTGCTGTTATTAAAACATTTCTATTCCAAGTGAAGATAATAGGGTGGATGCACAATTAATATCACCGGCATGACTTATATTTGGGTTATTATTTAAATATTAGAACTAGGTTTACTAAACCTAACACAACTGCAAATTTTTTAATAAGAACTCAACTATGAGAGTCTGACCCTCAAGTGAGGATATAATCTATGATGAAACAAGTCAAAGCTGGGTAAGCTCTATGCAGTCTATTGATATATAAAAAAGGCAGATGAAGTTTGGAGTGAGTGCTAGTTGACCTTAATTCAAGTAGAAAAATACTTCTTGAAAGACTGCTATAACGGTTATTTTTTAGCCACTGAACCAGACTCATGTGCTGTTTGTTAGGAGAGACATGCAATTAATGTCATTAATGTACAGTGTAATATTAGTACATTTATGATAGGCAAAATATTAGCTATTAAAAGAGTTTATAGCATAGGTAATGAAGCTATATCTGGAATCAGGAAAATACATCTTACAAAGTAACTGACATCTAAGTCTTAAAGGATGAGTGGAAGATGCCTACAATTTTTTGCCTTGAAGTGTTTAACAATGACCACTTTCTTAGTATGAGTCCAGCTCCATGATAAGTGCAGTTAATCCACAAAACAACTCTGTGGAATAGGTACCGTAATTATCTATAGTCATAAGATATATGGAAGGTAACAACATGCTCTAGTACATGAAGTTAGTGACAAGGACTCCTTCATTCAGATCACACTCACCTAGAACTTGATGCTACATATACTGCTCAACCACATAACACTGGTACTAAATAAAACTTAGAAATGCAAGTGGGGATGGAAAAGCAGGGGCTGGAAAAGATTTCCCAGGCAGAAGAATAGTATGTATAAAGTTTGATACATAAGGCAATGTGTCTGAAAGAAGAATTAGAGTAGAAGATGGAGGTAGCAAGAAAGGAGACTAAAGAGGTATAGAGGCAACAGCTTATAGAGCACTGTGCAAGCTTTATCAATTTTTTTAACCTATGAGAAATGGGTTAATTAAAGCTCCGGGAGTAAGAACATAGTGAATTTAGGGATATTTTTATTGAAATTTGGAGACCATCTTATGTGTGGAGTGCAATAAGTTGGTGATTGAGATAGCATTGGTAATTAATTACAAAAAAATCCAGGTGGATCTGGATTGTAGGACTGAGATATTAAGAGAAGTGTGTGACCTTCAGAGTTATTTAAACAGTACACTCCAAGAAATATGTTATACGTAGTAGGGAAAAGAATAAAGGGAGGAAAAGGATGGCTTACTGGCTTGAGAAACTACATATAACATCATTCTGTTTATTGAGACAAGAAATGACGGAGGATGAACTAGTCTCAGTATAATTATTTTCCCTACAACTGTTATTTTAGTAGGATTTACCTAAGGTGATGCATCCAAACTTAACTAACCAGTGTTCAATTCAGCCCTAGTAATCAATATGGGTGAAATTAATCTCCATATTATATTCCATGTCTAATATAGATCCCTTTTCAAAATAAATAGATGATAGTATTGTTGTCTTTAAAGCCCTTGCTGTGTGTGTGTGTGTGTGTGCACACATGTGTGTATGAGCAAAATCTGTTTTTAACTTTCCTTAAGCATTGAAATGGTGGGATAAGACATGCACTAACAATGTGGCTTTTCAGGAGTGCTCCTAGCCCTGTATGAATAGAAATAATCTACAAAATAAGATAGTCATATTCTCTTGGAGGGAAATTTTGAGAGCTTTGAAATGATTGAGTGACTCTTCACCTACATTTTAAAAGTGAGTACCAGAGAAGCCGGGATGGCTCAGTGCTCACTTTGCACTCACTTTGCAGCCCTGAGGCCCGAGGATCAAATCCCGGCCCCAGCCTGAGTGGACCCATATGCTGAACTGGGGAGTGCCCCCAGTTGGGTTCTCACCGGGGTGAGACCCCTGGCCAATTTCGTGCCCTATGCAGCCCTGCACCCACCTGTGTAATGAAACTATGTGGAAAAACCAATGATGTGCAACTATGGGGACTGTTCTGGGCCCTCTCCCTTCTCTCTGTCTCTGTCTCTGTATCTCTCACTCTCTGTCAAAAACAATAAAAATAAATCTTTAAAAGTGAGTACCTTAATCCTTGAGCAGTGAAACTAATTTGGTGAAGTTCATACACTACCATGCCAGGGAAAGCAGTTGTTTTTTTTTTGTTTTTTGTTTTTGTTAAATTCATTGGGGTGACATTAATTGATATCAATTACATTGTTTCCAGGAATACACTTCTACATTACATTGTCTATACATTGCATTATGTGCTCACCAACTAGAATCAGCTCACTTTCCATCACCGTATGTTTTATTCCCCCTCCCTAATCCCCCCCACCCATCTCTCCCACCCACCTCCCCCCTTACCCTCAAGTAACCACTAAACTATTGACTGTGTCCATGACTCTTTGTTTCTTTCAGTTTTATATTCCACCTATAAGTGAGGTCATATGTTTCTTGTTTCTTTCATTCTGACTTATTTTGCTTAATAAGATGTTTTCAAGGTCCATCCATGTTGTACACAAATTGCTCTATTTTATCTTTTCTTATCGCTTGGTAGTATTCCATTGTGTAAATGTACCACAGCTTCTTTATCCAGCCATCTATCAACTTCTTTATCCAGCCATCTATCAGAGGACACTTTGGTTGATAACACGACTTGGCCACCGTGAAGAATGCTGCGATGAACATTGGGGTACATGTATCTTTGCGGATTAAAGTTTTCAGTATTTTTGAGTAGATATCCAGGAGAGGAATTGCTGGGTCATATGGCAATTCCATTTCTAGTATTTTGAGGAATCTCCACACTGCCTTCCACAGTGGTTGTACCAATTTACATTTCCACCAGCAGTGTATGAGGGTTCCTTTTTGTCCACAGCATCTCCAGCACTCGCTATTCCTTGTCTTGTTGATTATAGCCATTCTAACAGGTGTGAGGTGGCATCACATTGTGGTTTTAATTTGCATTCCCCTAATTGCTAGTGATGTTGAACATTTTTCCACGTATCTGTTGGCTGTTTGTATGTCTTCAGGAGAGAAGTGCTTGTTTAGATCTTCTGCCCATTTTTTAATTGGATCGTTTGTTTTTTTGTTGTTGAGCTGTATGAGTTCTTTATATATTTTAGATTTTTTTTAGAGCAGTCTTTGGTTGACCCCAAATCACAATCATTCGTGTAATCAGTAGCCAAACTATGTAAGAATAAGGCCAGCTGCATCATGACCAAATTTTTATTTGTTTCATGACTTTAGTTACTTTATATTTATGTGTAAATTTAGTGTTTCTGCTAGTCCAGAGAAGTAAATTCATCAATGTTTTTTAAGTCTATATTTTTATTGCAGTAGTTAATTTAAGGCAGTTAAGATAAGCAACTTTGGACTCAACTAAATGGTCACCTCATGTCCATATACAGTCATGCATTAGTCTTGGGCTAATGAAGAAAGAAATGGAGGCAGATTGCAAACATGAATGATGTATAGTCAAGTAAAGCGCAAATAGCAATAAGTCATCAGGGACAAGGGGAAATTCCAGGGCAATTTAAATAGAGAAAACTGTGGGTCAATCAAATTACCTCATGGGATGTGGTACTATAGGTAGTATTAGTGATGCAACGTGTTATGAGTAAATATATGGTTTATGCCATAGTAGCAAGAAGCATATTCTGTTTCTGCCATAGTTTTGATATTACTTAATCTGTATATATATATATATATATATATATATATATTTTTTTTTTTTTTTTCCTTTGGGGGCTACTATCATAAGAAGCTTATAGGGAAGCCGGGATGGCTCGGTGGGTTGAGCACTCATTTTGAAGTGCAGGGGACCGAGGATCGAATCCTGGCACTGGCCAGTGTGGAACCATATGCTGAACTGGGAGCTCCCCCAGTTCAGTTCTCTGTCTGTCTGTCTGTCTGTCTGTCTCTCTCTCTCTCTCTCTCTCTCTCTCTCTCTCTCTCTCTCTCTGTCAAAAATAAATAAATAAATAAAATATATTTTTAAAGAAAAGCTTATACCTACTTTTATGTTTGTAATGATTTAATAAATAGTATAATAAAAGTAATGTAAGTAACACTGCTAGTTCTCAAAACTTTTTAAATTACAAGTCTCTGTGTGTTTCTCGAGTTTAGATAAACTATGCCCATAGTATAAAGACTTTTGGAGATATTCATTAAATTATTTTTATCTCATCCAAGACATTGAAACAAGAAATATTAATTTATTTTCAAGATAAACCCAAAGAATGAATTACTCATGCATGTTTGTTAATCCTTAGCCCATTGTTGAGTAACTATATCGCTATTTATAGGTATAAGCAATAGGTATTTGAGAAAAAATAATTCTTAAAAATGGAATATCAAAGGAAAACATTTAATTAACATGCTGGAGAAGGCAATATGTATAGTGTTTAAATATAGGATCTCTAAAATTGAGAATTACTTAGGTTTGAATCCTTGCTCTGCTACTTAATAGCTATATTATTTTGGTGTATTAGGTACTTCGTGATTTATATATTCTGAAAATTTTATAAGAGAAAACTGACTTGTAGAAAATTCTTATATCCGACAATTGGTTTTCTCAGTCAAGAGGTGGTCCTGGGCAGCCATATTTGTACTAGATGGTTCTATTCCTGCCCTGGTCACAATTGCTTAGACCAGAAATAAGCACATAAATCAAATTGGGTTAATTATATTCTTTCTTCTGAGAATGTGAGACTGAGACAATGAATTATTATGACTTCTTTGCTTGAACTGTGATGATTTATACTTTGGGCTATGGAACTTCCATCTTATATAATAGATATACTACAAATGAAGAAAGCTGGTCTTTAAGTAGGAAAAAAATTAAGAAAACACACAGAAAGAAGAAAGAAGGAAAAAGTATGCAATAGAGAAAATAAGTGGATGAGAGAGTGCTTATTCTATCTATAATATATCCTTCTAATTTATTAAGTTACCCAAACAACACAGGTTAAGTTTTCCCTAAATACCAAGCATAGTGCTAAGCTCCATACAATTCCCTATATTTAGGTATAATGTCATGTTTTACATCTTTATTATATAAGAATGTCTCAGGATTTTTAGATCAAAATAGACCTTTTATATAAAGTACCTACTATGGCTATAATCAATGTGAATTTCCTGCTCCTTCTTTCTAGGTGGTATTTGCATCTGTTATGTTTTCTTTTTTATGTAACACCTTTTTTTCCCAAGCACTTAGAAATTCCTCTATGTAATCTTTATTATTATTCATCTCATTATTTTCATATGCTATCCTCTTTAATGCAATTTATTATATATTGAGCAGAAATTGACTTGTCTTTTTTTTTTTTTTTATTTCTTGGCTTATACCATAGTGCCTTTCATGGAGTGGACTTTCCATCTATATTTATTTATCAGTCTCTTTGAAGATGTACAAGAGGGCAAACTTGGAATGACTTCAGAAATTTTCAAAGTTGAATAACTTATCATAACAGGCTTTGCCTGTCTTTCCAAACACCTTTCCTCTTTGTTTAATTTCCCACCCAGCCTCTGAAAGATATTTTCTTAAGTTTTTTCATCCAGAAATGTGTACATACTTAAACAAAGTTTATAACCACAGCTATAGGATATATAGCGATATAAGGTCATATAGTAATTAATTTTCTTCCTGACTTCAACCTTCCTGACCCTGTATATAGAAGTTAAGAGTGTATGATCTGGACAAATATTTTGTACTTAATATATGATAAGATTCTTAAAGTAACAGGTTGACAAATTTCCTATTAAAATATTTCAAAAATGAATATAAATTCTTTTTGTGATTTATTAAAAAATAATTATATAATTTAAAAAGAAAAATACTTGTTTGGAAGAGAGGAGATTTGAACCATGAGCTTTGCTGCTAAAGATCTGTATGACTTCACAAAAGTCTTTTTGCTTCTCTGAGCCTCACTTTCCTCTACATGTAAAAGTATGGACCAGACAAGGAAACCTTTCGTTTTCTTCTAGTTTTAGTATCTGCTAACTTTACCTTGATCTCTGACAATCAGAAAGGTGATTCTGCTGTGTTACTAAGTACAGTTACAATCTACATAAGTCAAAACTGAGATATGCAGGAGCTCATACATAACTCACATTTAAAACTAATTTAGTTTAATTGCTTACTGAATGGCAAACACAGTTTAAAGCAGCAGTAGAGATTTCAGTATTCTGCAATGTCAAATACCAACTGCAGGAAACCAAATTTGTTTTATTTTCATAATTACTTTTATTGCGTTAAGTGATTCCATTAAATGAAGTGCCACAGATTAAGTATTGAAATGAACTGACCTGAACAATAATACACTGAACATGCCTGAGGCATCAAACAGGTTTTTACTTTATTTTTATTCCCTTTCATTTTGGAGAATGATATGACAGAAGAATCTTTAGTGATTTTTGAATACTGAATAAATTAGTCATGGCTGGAATGCCACTTCAATCACTTTGCAGCAAACGGGCTCTGCCCTTTAAGTTCACCTGTTCATGACTTTGCTCAGAACTGGAGCAAACTGGGAATAAGTTGTTCCAACTCCCTAGGAAGTCAGGACTGCCCAGTAGTTAGAGTACAAATGCTGGTTTGGTGCCATGAGAGAAATGGGATATACTCAAAAGTCTCTGTCCCAGGATGCCCCCACATTCATCTACCTTTATGAAGCAAATGGAAAGGATGGAAGAAAAATATAAGGAATGAAAGAAAACCACTCACATATATTGACTGTTCCTATGTGTTAGTAACTATACTAGTTACCATCACATTTATTATTCCATTTAATTTTAAAGCATTACAGAAATCTTGGGGAATGAGTCTTCTTTCCCAGAGAAGTGACTTAGGAGCATGAAGAAAATTATACAAGGACCATGGTGCATCCAAATAGCAGAACTGTAGGAAGTATTATGTGCTCATGATCCTAAGCTCAATAAATTACAAACAGAATATAATTATCTCCTGCCTTGTTTCTGAGTAGACATTTTAAATAAAAGGCTTAAGTATAAAAGAGGAAAACCTCTTCTCCCAACTTGTCACCAGAAGCTTCAGGTTTAACTCAAATATATTTGAACAGTGAACTATGGGCATATTTTATCATTGAACTTAACATCTCTGTGTTTGGTTTTTTGCCTCACATGAACATCCTTAGAAACATACAATGAGTATTGATTTTACATAGATCAACCGGAAAGAGTTGACAGCAAAATATTCTAAAACAAATGGACTCAGAATACCAATATGTGTGTCTCTTCTTTAGATAAAAACAAACAAACAAACAAAAAACAAAAAACAAATGTCATAGAGAAGAGTTTAAAGTAGTTAATTCTAGAGCACGAAACACATTAACTGGATATTTTGGAGTCCTGACCAAGCGTTACAAAATAGACCATTGATACCATCTGAAATTTCCTCAATAGATTGTCATCCTAATTTTGCAGACAAGGGAAGTAGAGGTTATATAAATTTCTGAGAGGTGTATATATCTAGTAAATGAATGAGTTTATTTAAATTCAAGTCAGTCTAATTCCAAAGCTCAGCCTCCATCTACTGCCCAAACATCCCTCCAGGATTTGCAGGCATCCAAGGCATTCAAGAAATGCTCCCGTTCTTCCACTCCCAGGCCTAGAAAAATGAAGAAAAAGTTAAATACAGAATATATTAGGGATCTTTTATAAATTTGAGGTAGTTCAAGAAAGAACTTTAATATGTGGTTTTATGAACTATGACAAAATAGCCTCTTAGATTGTCATGACACTGCCTGTCTTTAGCGATCTCATTGTATTTTGCAACATACCTAGATGGTGTCTCATCAGTCATCACCTGGGACCATTGGCTTAAATTAGTTTTTTACTCCTTTTGAATTCTGTGGTTGTGGGGAAGCCACTGTACCTCTGTTAACTCTTATTGTTCCATCTGAGAGGCTGGGTTAGTAACACCAGCCTCCTCAGTTCACTGTGCAGACAAAATAATCTGTACCAGGTGATGTACCTGGCACAGAGACTGACACCTAACTCCCATTGATCAACTGGTTATTATTATGAAAGTGCTTTGGGGGCAAGAAGTCAGGTCAGGTACCTGGAAGCATATAGTAGAGTTTGGGGTGAGGGCAGGGGCTAGGGGGCAGGGTGGCCGGCTCTGTGGGATCATGTGATCTCCGATGGTGGGGAGACGGTAATGGAAGAAAGGTACAATGCTCTGACAACACACATCCGTCTTCACAATTTTCTCCAGACTTAACTCTAGGCAAAACCTAGAGTTTCACCTGTGTGATTCAAATTGGATAATAAAGGATTTCAAGGCACTGGGGATACTCACCTTAGATGAAAAGGATTGGCTCTGGAGAGGCTCCATGAAGGGAAAAAATGCAATGCTACAGTCAGCTCTATCCCACTGACCATCTGTATTGCAAACGTGAGAAGGCTGCATTTTTTTTATTTTTTTTATTTTTTGACAAAAGACGTCAAATGAGAGCTTTCATGCAGCTACAAATATTTGGGCAGATGCAATGTGCAAATATAAACAGTTAATTATCAGCTTAAGTTTCTATAGCTCTTCTAAATTTTGGGGGGGACAAAGTGTATTATAAACAAATATTACTATGATCATGACATTTCACTTAAGGAGAGCATATTGAAACAATGTGTAGCTGTAAAAGAGTCAACAATGTCATCTCTTTCGGGAAAAAGGAGGCCTTGGGGTAAAAGGTTAATACAAAGACTAAGGATATAAGTGTTATGGAACCAGAGTTCATGTGCCCCATGCTTAGAAAGGCTAAAAGTCAAAAAGAGTTTGGAGTAAGTAAATGTGTATTGGTGGAGAAGGCACTGAGAAGATGGGAAACCTAATGGTGCTTCAAATACAACTGGCTCATTGGACTAGGTTAAAGGTTTTTAGAAGGTAGCAGGATCAGGTATGCGGAAGTACTAGCATGGCAAGTATTAATTGGAAGACCTTGAAACTTGGCCATTATGGTAAAGAGGCATCAACATCCGATTTTCCTGGACAACAAACACAGAACCTTGGCTTCTGAAATGGTTCTGTCATTCAAGTTCAGGTTGTGTTCTGGTCCTTTGGTTCCAGAAGCAGGTGGGCGACGCTTTGAATCTGAGTGGAGTGTAGCTGGCAGTCAGAATTATCTCCTCTACCTATGCTTCAGCTGCACAACTTGGTCTGTTGTCTCTGAAAAGCAACTCAGTACCTGGGTAAAAACAGGATAGGACCATTTTGAGCCTGTTCTGTGGTTACATAAGAAAAACCAGAAGAGCTTTTAACAGTTCTCCTCTGAGATTATTTGAAAATGAAGGGGTGTAAGAAGAGAGATAACTGTGCAACCACCTGTGGCAAGCACCTCCTCTCCAAGTTCTTCCTCAGCTCCTTCCCTTCTTGTTCTCTGTGTCTTAAAAGCTGGAGGGTGTGAAAGCAATCCTCAGGCACTGGTGTAGATATCTGAGACAATGCAAATTAGAACTTGCTATATATTTGTTCATGATGTTTAATTCCCCAAACTAAAACAGATTAATAAATCCATTTAAGCACATAGTTTTGCTTTTTGATTCAATTAAATATTTATTTCTTCATCCAACTCATTCTAAAAATACCCAAGAAGAGTAATTTGATGGAAGTAAGTCCTTTGGCACAGCTTTTCTTATTTTTTTCAATAGAGAGTGCTAAAATACTAAAATTAAGTGCTTTGGCTAGCCCTGTCTGAAATACATTTTCTCTAAGGACAAACTTCAGCTCATGTGACATTTTAAGTCTTTAAATACATGTTCTGTAAATCTCAATTCGTCAAAACACATTTTAGTTATTTTATCAACTTCTAGTGAAAGATAAGACTAAGAGAATTGAGAAAAAGATAAAATAGTTCAAATGGGCTTGATCAGTTCTGATGAGACCTCTGTAGATTTTCTGTGGATCCAGAGTTCAATTGTTTTTAGGAGAAGGGTTCATCCAACCTGGCAATATTTGCTGATATACACATAGGCACATTTCTGTGTAAAGCCAAGTTAATAAAAATTTTAAGTGCATATTTGTGAATATAATATGATTGAAAATACAAAGAAACTAAAATAGAACCCAAGTTTTCAAGAGGTTAAAAGGCTAGCTGAGAATTTCTAAATGGTTTCAGAATGCAAAAAATTATTCTGATTATCATAATAGATAGAAGATTATTTTGGCAAACACAGGCATACACTTATATGCCTAACTAGTTTTTTTCTAGTATTTCATATATACTGTAAATATTTGCATAATCAATCATAAAAGAGACAATATAATTTAAAAAGCTATGTGGTGTATGCACACCTATATAGAAAAATGATATAGCTATATTGTTTACCTATTTTTATTCACATATACATATGTAAGTATATAAATGATATATCTGAATGCATAAGATATACAACACCAAGTAACTCATTTGACTAAACTCATCACATAATTAAATGTGTAGTCTATGTTCTGGTAAATAAATTTTTCATATTCAGTTGAATTTTCCTCAATCTGGATATCAGACCTGAAGTAAATAAAGCTGAGTTTAGATTTGCCAAATTATAAAGCCTATAGGACACTATCGATGTATTATTCAGCCCCTGTGTCGCATTGTCCGCCAAGCCTGTGAGCCTCGGAGGCCATTTCCTGCATCTACAAAATAAAAATGCAGTTCTGAGGCTGTGTCAGGGCTGTGCTCTTGACAGCTGTTCCAAGACTCCGGGGAGTAAAGGGTCTAATTGCCAATCCCCACAAAGAGAAGGCTCAAGGCAGGTGGAAGTTGCTCCACCTCTCACCAAGGAAATCAAGACCCCATGAACCATCCCCCACAGGCTTTCCTTCCTCAGGCTGGGCCAGATCTCTCCCACAAAGATGGACAAAGCTCTTAATAGAGAACTTGGAAAATCTGACAGTCTTTGGGGAAAAGAGGGCCTCTTGGAACATGAGTCTGCCCTTAGGCAAAGCTACTTTACATAGTCATGGTAATTATTTTATATGATTATTTCTCTCTAATCATCATTAGTGTTAGCACATTATAATATAGAAAAACTTTTTTTTTCTATATTATAGCTCTATAATATAGAAATATAGCTCTATATTATAGCTCTATAAAGTACTTTTAGTAGCCATTCAAAACACAATAATAAATGTAAAGTTTATAAGTAAAACTCCCTAAGTTAATTTTTCCTATGTGTAGTTTGCTTCATTTTTCTTAAAAGAAACCAAGCAAACAAATTGCCATATCCCCATTTATTCTCTGGCTGCATGTTCTAACGTGCCAGTTTTCTGGGCTGCTTATAGAGTTAAACTTATGAAAAATAAATACTTCACACAGAATATCTACTATTGGATTGTTGCTTTAAATACATTAACTGTTTAAAAAGGTAGGCTGGAAAATCTTGCGAAGTCAGTAACTCTGGCAACATTTATTGGCTCTGCTTCTCCCTGAGGTTTATATTTAAGGCCACTGGTAAATCAACATTAAGTATCTGCCACATGGATGGCCTGGGAAAGTTTGAGTCCAGTCTCTTGACATCCAGAAAGCTCATATTTGAAACTTTGTGTTAGAGATTTCTGGATCCAATAGAGTAGCATCATTTAAAATTTTAAACTTCCAAGATTTCCTCAGGAGCCTAAGATACTTTTTCCACTGGATGTTTCCAACAATGCAGAACGACTACAACAAATACACTTACAACTAGATTGAAAAGCAGCAGGAGACAGTGCAAATAAGAGAAACAAGAGAAATATAATGCAAAGAGGAAAACGACTTTACCCTGAACTGTCTCTTGGCCCCAGATCTTGAATTACTTCTACTGCACTGCTCCCATAGGGTCATTTTGGCTCTTGGCTGCTGGGTACAGAATTTATTCCTCCTGCCAGAAGTCCCTATGGGTACCAGCAAGACTCCCATTTCTTTTCCCTGTTGGCTTCACACCTGCTTCTTCCTGTCTGGGGTCCATCTGTCCACAGCGCTGTGGAGATACGTCTCCCCTGTGGGTATCTTGGGGGAGTATAGGGCTTCATAAGTGAAACAAGGCAATTAAAGACCAAGAATCGGGAAAGCCAGGACGGCTCAGCGGGTTGAGCGCTCGCTTTGAGGCCCCGAGGACCGAGGATCGAATCCCGGCTCCGGCCCAGGCAGGACCCACATGCTGAACTGGGGAGTTCCCACAGTTCGGTTCTCTGGCTGTCTCTGTCTCTGTCTCTGTCTCTATCTGTCAAAAGTAAAATAAAAATAAATATGCACTGAAGATAAAATAATTACTCTCTATAAATATAAAAAGATAAAAAAAAAAAAAAAAAAAAGACCAAGAATCCCTCCTACCTGATGCAGCCAATAGCACATATTCTCAGAGAGAAGCCTCCAGTGTTGCCTAAACTGCTGGAACAAAAAGCGTCTCTTCATAAGGCTGCCCTATTTGCTTGCAACTCCATTTTCTCTGGTGTTCTGGAGAGCAGAGGACTCTACTCAAAGGATAACATATGCTTGCCCTTAAATATACTCTAATTTCAAAATCCTTAGAATAGTGCTAGCTGGGACCAGAGTACAATAATCTTCTTGGTCAAGCTTTCTGCATCATTCCAACCACTGTCCAGGTAACTATACAGTGGTACTGGTAGCACAAAGACATCGTCTGGATAGCCAGTGCCAAGGTCAGGACTCCAAAAGGCCGTCACTTGTTATTCTCCTTAGAGCTACAGCTGAGAACAGCATGAATCATACTCCTGCAAACTGGAGTGACACCTCTGGGGAGAAATGATTTATGTAGTATGCTAGCTTACATTGGCATTGGCAATTCGTAACCTGACAACATTAGTAGGTAAATTGGTTTTACCATTTACAATAAACCAATAGGTTAAACAGGGCTAGCTTGGTCTTGATTAAAAAGATTGTTAACCACCGAGTTTACCAGCTACTAGTTGTGTTAGCTTGAGCCAGTCATTTGTCTCTTTAAACTTCATTTTCTGCATCTCTAAGAGAGATTTTTTTTATTTTACTTCTTAACAGTACTTGTGATAAACAAGATAAATACATTGATGAAAAGTGTTTAGAAAATTGTGAAACAATGTAAATATTCTTTGTATTTATTTCTTCTGATTAAACAATTTACAAGACTCCATTAACCATTACTTTTCGGAATTTCTGTCCTTTTCATTATCAGTTTCTCACATTTTAAATTTCATAATTATTTGTAGTGTTCTGGAAGATGTAGGACTTTCTCAACTATTGCATCAGGCAGTTAAGAGACAAAGCAATTCCACATTGCACATTATTACACTAGGTTATTATGAGAGGACAAAAAACAACAACAAACAACAACAAAAAGGCAATGTAAAATGTTTATATCTAACACAAGGAAAATTAAAGCATTTTTACTCATTACATTTTAGGAAAAAAAAATAGCTTCGTATTTTCTTCCTTGGAAACATTTTGACCTCCTCCACAGGGTTATTGTGATGAGTATCTAATAGAAAATTATTATAAAGCGTTTTGATAAAATATAGTGCTATATAACTTGCTTGATAATAATAATTAGATCTGAGTCCATCACTGCACAGAGCAATTACCACCCACAAGATAATAAATAACTTAATTGTTCAGCATTTTGTTTTAATGGACTTTTTATATTTTGTCTTGGAACATTTACCTTGCGTGTTTCTACAGGGCTCTTTCTAAGGCACTGACATCACAAAATTCCTAGAGTATTACAAACTGCTGATATCTCCTCCTTCTCCCTGGTTAGCACTTTCTTAGATGCTTTAGGCTGGATCTGAGACCACCATAGACCCAGCTGCCTAAGTTCTGTGGACTGAACTGTAAAGTTGGCCCAAAATTTTTTGCTTTATGACACTGTCATTTCCTGTTGTTTCAATTAGATGGTGGTTTTCAATGAAGAATATATCTTACAACTCTACCCCTGTACTGATAGAAAGAATTTGTCCATTTTTCATTCTGAGTATTCATGGAGGTCCCTATTTTTTCACGATGGGCTTAGGAAAAGGCACAACCTGTCTTAAAACTTGTTAGCAATGCCATCCACCACTGATAGTAGCAGCTCATATTTATTGAACGCTTATAAACATTCAGATTCTAGGATAAGAAACTTGTAAGCATTATAAGTGTTACCTAATTAATTTTTACAGAAATCTATCTGGCAGGTACAATGAAAGGCTCAGTTAAATACTTATCCAAGATTACTTAGGGAGAGTGAAGATTTGAACTTTGAAACTCTGTCTCAGACCTGTATCATTGTTGTAAATGTGGTATTTCTACAAATAAAAATTTTTGTGTTCTATGTGAACATAAAAACTTTAAAATAAACATTAAACATTTATAAGAAGTTTTTACTTTGAGTTGCCATTGTCAGTTAACTAACTACCCATTGGACTAACTTTCATCTAGATACACTAGCATTATTACAAAGCACTTTTCAAAACCTCAGAAAGTATATCTGTTCCTATAAATACAGTGAACTCTCATCAACTAGTGTCCATTTTCAATGATTTTCTGAAAATTTACACAGATTATTGTCAAGATTATATTTTCCCCTAGTTTTCATAGGCACAATTGTTTTGTTGTTGTTGTTATTGTGTTAGATCTGCTGAAATTCAAAACTAAATGATGAATGCCAGAGAAAAGTAGAGTAGAAAGTCTTAATTTTGAAGTTATGATTTGTCTTCATGTACAATAATAAGCTATATTGCTAAAAGGTCCTGAAAGATGGTGACTAAGCACCAAGTTTGTAGTGTCAGCCATTATTAAAATATCAAGTAAACTTGGAAAAATTAATTAACTTTAATTTTCTATAAAAGAGGTTAAATATTAATAATAATGACAATGATAATTAACACTTAATAAATGTTTCCACATAAGGCACTATTCTAAGGAATTATATATGTACATATATACACATATAATTTCTTCTTCACAACAGTCCTAAGAGACAGGCACTATTATTTTCTCTGTTTTAAAAGAGAGTTAGATAGGGCACATAAAGATTAAGTAACTTAGTCCACAGCAGATAAATAGGGATGCTGGAATTCCAGCCCTCTAGTCTGATTCAAGACTCTAGAACCTTAATTATTCTCTAAAAGCACATGATTAAGTGCCTGGCATGCAAAAGGCTCTAATAAGTCCTCTATTGTCTTTGGGTAATAATAGCAATGATCATTTATTGATCACTGGAGAATAAGGGAGGGACATTTTAGGTACTATAAATTTTCAGGTGCAATCATAGTCTTATAAATGAGTGGACAAAAAATAACTTTGTTCCCAAGAAGAGTTGTTATAAATGTGGCTTTAATGTATAAGTTAGATGTGTCCTTTTGTCCTCAGGTTAAAATATCTCACCCTCCATCTTGTAGAAATTTGTCTATAGAGGGTGATTTATAAATCATTCAGTAACAGATGATGTTATAACTAAAGCAGTGGGAGTTTGGAAATACCTACATCAGATTAAGCTTGTGTTTATTTCAAAAAAGGCTCTGATCTAGCTTGGATTTTTGGCAGGCTTAAAATGAGCCCAACATGAACTATTGTGAATCAAAGCTCTTTTTGAAAGTCAAACTTGGAATATATCCAGTCCCAATTAAATGTCATTTGATGTGTTCGGTCTTCTATTTTTTTTAGGGAAAAACTTCCCTTTCTCTTCTCATATTTATGGTCATGAACTCTGCTTGAAACTATGCATTTAAAAAGTTGTTCCAGAAAATTATGAAAAACTCAGTGCTTTTATAAGATTTGTGACAGAAAATACAGACCAAGATACAGCTGCAACTCATGGATAAACTTAAATATAAATCAAGACATCAAATCTACAAATACTACCGGGTATTTTGTTCTCTTCATCAAGTTGTTTCAAACATTTGAAAATTCTGAATCCCAGTATTGCTTTGCACCTCTTCATAGATTGCTTTAGTGTTTTTCAGATTAGACTTATAATTATAAGATAATAAAAAACTCATTCCTGATTTAACCAACAGAAAACAAAATCAGACAGCAGCCACACCAAGGGAAGTTACTCAAGGGAAAGCTCTTTAAAAGTCTCTCAAGAGATTTTGTTAACAAAATAATTTATGATTATCTCATACTGTGCATGAATAACCCTCATAAATATGGCACAGTACAAGCCAATTAATTATGCATCCTAAATGGCTTGATAATTTATGAAATTGTGAAATTCTGTTTATTTTGACTTTTAAAAATGAATGTAGATTGCAGAGAAAGGAAAACTTTGTAATTACAAATCAAATATTTTGTATAAATCATGCAACAATGTTCATCTTGCTCTGTAGATTTCTGGTTTATTGGATAATTTAATTTAGAGAAATTTTAGTTCAGCTTTTTTTTCTTCCAGAGTGTTTAAGGCTTGAATTACTTTTGCCTAATTTTTTTGAGCTGCCTTGCCTCCTAAATGATTTATTTTATAAAATTGCTGTTAGAAATAGAAATAAGATAAAACTTGTCAGCCCAATCTTTCTTAAATCACATTTTATGTATGAAAGATGATCAGAGAGTTATGAAAACTATGGAAGGTCATGGTGTTGCCTTATTTTTTTTTAAGTACCGTAAGGACTGTGTACATATTTTATATTGAGCTTGTGGCTAATTTACTGTCAATTCTATCTAAAGATGAAAAACTCATTCATCTTTCATAATTTTCATGACATAATACCTGAGTTGACCTTATTTGATTTACAGTATTTGAATTGTTTGCTTTAGACATTTTAAATTGTCAATGGATCAATATTTCATGAATGTCTTCACTAGCATTTAGAGGTAGAGAACTGAAATGTCTTTGTGAAAGATACCTGCATAAATGATGAAAATTTGTTATTAGAGCTTTTCCTCTGTGTTATGTGAATATTTATTTTTTAATTTTGTAAATTTTTATTAAATTTATTGGGGTGACACTAGTTAGTAAAATTATATAGGTTTCAAGTGTACATTTCTAAATATATCACATTGTAGTATGTGCTCACCACGCTGGATCAGTTCTCCTACTGTTACCATATCTTTGACAACCTTTACTCTCTTCTACCTTCTCCTCTCTCCCTGCTTGCCCTCTGGTAAACACTAAACTGTTGTCTATGTCCATGAGTTTTTGTCTGTCTCGTTTGTTGTTTGCTTACATTCCATATATGAGTGAAACGATAGAATTCTCAGCATTTTCTGTCAGATTTACTTTACTTAGCATGATAATCTCAGGATCCATCCATGTTGTTGCAAATGGCAGTATTTCATCTTTTCTTATAGCCAAGTAATATTTCATTGCTTATATGTACCACATAATCTTTATTCAATATTCTATTGAAGGACATTTAATTAATTATTCATAATGAAAGATTTTAGAGAGAAAGACTAATGGGCTTTCCCTGAACCTCAAATGTCTTTAAATGAATAAGGATCATGAGTATAACTTAGAGAGACAACAAGTTGAATTTGGATTCTAGCACCATTCTGTACATATTCCTTAACTATATTTTTTCTGTTTTAAAAAATAACTTTTATTTTCTAGTGATTACAGATTTAGAGGAAGTTTCAAAGAAATGTATGGAGGGTTTCATAATGCTAGTAATTTGCATAATTATAAGATCATATCAATGTCTGGAAAATAACATGGGTATAATGCATATGGCTTATTCAGATTTCTTCAGCTATTTCTTTATTGTGTGTGTGTGTGTGTGTCTAGTTATCACAAGTGGAGATGTCATCAAGATGGCAGTGTGAGAGAAGCTCTTGAAACTTCTCCTGGTTATCACAAGTGTAATTTGTATGACTGTCTCCTCAAGATACAGAGATATATCATTACCACAAGGATCTCTCACACTCAAATTCTCTCAGTTGACAATTTTCAGTTCTGTATCACTGCTTATATTTTCCTTATTAATTCTGTCAATTGCTGAGAGTGGGGTATTAAGTCACTAATACAGCTGTAGATTTGCTTACTTCTTGCAGCTTGTCAGATTTTGCTCCATATGTTTGGTGCAGTCACATTCAGGATGGCTGTATCTTTGTCATGACTTGGTATTTTCATTATTATGAAATTTGTCTATCGTAACTTTCTTTGCTCTGTAGTGCGGTCTGTATGATATTAATATAGCCACTCTTGCTTTTTAAACTAATGTTTGTATAATATAGCTTTACTATCCTTTTAAATTCAACCTACAAATATCATTATATTTGAAGAGATTTTCTTTTAGACAGAATATAGTTGAATTGTGAAGTGTTTCTTCTTTCTTTCTTTCTTTTTCTTCTTTCTTTTTTGGAGAAAGTCTGCCAGTCTCTTTATTTTAATTTGTGTATTTAGACTATTTATATTTAAAATAACTATTTATGTATTGGGCTTATGCATCTGATTTTATACTTTGTTTTCTCTGTTTCCCCTATTTCTCATTTTTAAGTTTCTCCTTTCTTGCTTATCTTTGAATTACTTGAGCATTTTTGAAGTTTCCATGTAGATTTATTTGTTTTTTAGTATATTTTTAGCACAGGTTTTTTAGTAGTTGCTCTAGATATTACAGTATACAAATTTAACTTATCAAAGCTTAATGATATCAACATTTTAACACTTCAAGTGACATATTAAAAATTTTGTTTCATTTAAGTTTCTTTATTTTTTCCACCTCAAACATATGATTATCTTACGTTTTTCCTCTTCAGATATTGAACACTACATCAAACAGTGTTATAATTTTTGCTTCAACTATCAAAAATAATTAAGTAACTGATGAGGTAATGCTATTTTTATTATATTTACCACTATATTTACTCATTCCTTTTTCTTTCCTTTATAAAATTACAAGATTTTTTTCTGTCATTTTCTTTTAATTAATTTTTGTTGTTGTTGTTGTTGCTATTTTATTATATTATATATTTTTTAATTGTTAAATTTATTGGGATGACATTGGTTGATAACAATTACATCATTTCCAGGTGTACAATTCTACATTATTTTGTCTATACATTGCATCATGTGCTCACCACCCCGAATCAGCTCTCCTTCCATCACCGTATATTTGATGCCCCCACCCAACTCCCCCTCCCAACTCTCCCACCCACCTCCCACCTTACCCTCAGGTAATGCTTTATTTTTTTAAGCTTCCCTTAGCCATTCTGTAAGAATATGTCTGCTAAAGACAAATTCTCTTAATTTTACTTCATTTGACAAGGTCTTTATTTCTTCTTTATGCCTAAAGGATAATTTTACTAGCTATAGAATGTATGATTGGCAGTTCATTTCTTTTAACCACTTGAAAAATTGATGTGTCCCTGTCTTCTATTTCTCATTGTTTCAAATGAGAAATCCACTATAATTCAAATGATCATATCTTTGTAAGGACTGCATCAGTTCGCTCTGGCTCTTTTTGACTTTGTCTTTAAATTTTCAGAAAGTTGACTATGATCTATCTTGGTATGGGTGTCTTTGGTTTATCCTATTTGAATTTGCTCAGCTTCTAAATGTATCGGTTTTTGTATTTGTCACCACATTTGAGATTTTTTAGCCATTATTTCTTCAAATATTCTTTTAGCCCCACATTCTTTTTCTTCTCATTCTATGACTCTGTTTATATGAATGCTGGATCTTTTCTTTTTATCTTATAATCCACTGAGTCTGTTTTTATGTTTTTAGAGTCTATTTTTTCTCTATTATTTGAATTGAGTAAAGTCTACTGCTCTGTCACAAGTTTGCCGATTGAATCCTCTGTCATTTCCATCTACTACAGGGCCTATTCAATGAGTGGGGTTTTTTTTGTTTTTTTTTTTTTGGTTATTGTATTTTTTACTTCTATAGGTTTCTTCTGTTTCTGACTTTTTTTTTTATTCTATGTCTTTACTAAGATTTTCTTTTTCAATTGTTTTAAAATAATTCATTAACTGTTTATTGAAATATTTTTATGATGGCTGCTTTAAAAGCCTTACCCGATAATTCCAACATCTTCATTTTGTTGATTGCCAGTTGTCTTTTCTCATTCAAATTGTGTATTTCCTGTTTCAAGTATGAGAAGTTATTTTCCACTGTATTCTGGACATTCTGCCTCTGAGGAGACTTGATCCTTTTTAAATATCATGTTTCAGCAGACAGTCATCCTATTTAGGCGTAGCATGTAGGCGCTGTCCCACGTTTTTTGTTTATTTTTAAATATATTTTATTTACTTATTTATTTTTGACAGAGAGAGGGAGAGAGAGAGAGAAATACAGAGACAGAGAGAACTGAACTGGGGGAGCTCCCAGTTCAGCATATGGTTCCGCACGGGCCGGGGCCGGGATTCAATATCCGGTGCCCGGCGTTGCAAAGTGAGCGCTTAACCCACGGAGCTACCCCGGCTTCCCCATGTCCCATGTTTTAAAGCTGTAATTCCAGTGACAATTTAGTTTTCAGATCTCTTGCAATGTGGTTTTGGTATGCTTTGTTTTTCTGATGCCTCTGAGACTGCCACTCAATTTATTTTAGGTGCCATCTGAGCTCCCTGGTTCCCATGGGAAGTCCAGTAAACACTGGGCCTGAGTAATCTTCTTCCACTGAGGAGAGGACTGAGGTATCAGGTCCTCTGATGGTACCAGCATAACAAGCTTGTGGATGCTTCTGGATATTGGGCCACAGTTGGAAGATCTTCTCAAGGTCTTTGCTTATGTGCCCCTTTCTTAGTTCTTTGACTAGAGAAAGCAGACTTTTCTTGTATTCCTTTCATTTTTGTTAAGTCTATGCCTATTGACAGTTCTGGGTTATAAACCTCTTTGTTAGCTATATGGAAAATAAGAAATCCCAGGGACCTCGCTATGCTGTCATGCCTTAAATTTTGAGGTCTTTATCACATCGCCTTCCATTTTAAATGTGTTTTTTCTTTTTAAGATTTATTTTATTGCTTTTGACAGAGACAGAGAGAGACAGAGAGAAGGATGAGGGCCCAGAGCAGTCTACATAACTGTATATCATCAGTTTTCGGCATGGCTTTGTTCCGCACAGGCAAACAGGGCCACACAGGGCACGAACTCTGCAGAGGGCCTCCTGCATGGGAGGCATGCTCCCTGGAGCCAGGGGTCAAACAGGAAGTGAGAACCAAACTGGGGCCTCCCACATGGGAAGACACCTCAGTTCAGCATATGGGTTTGCATGGGCCAGGGCAGGGAACCGATCCTCAGTCCCTGGGGCTGCAAAATGAGCACTTAAACCCCTGAGCCATCCCGGCCTCCCCTATTTTAAATGATTTTGAGTCTTTTATAATTTCTGTTGAATTATTTCCAGGACATTTCATTGTATTTAGGAGGAAGTAGTAGAGAAAAGTAGATCTATGACATCTTGTCCTGAAACTGGAATCCTTTTTAACTTTTATGTGGCTCTATTTTTTCATATGTGAAATGGATATAATACTGTCTTCTAGCCAAGGTTGTTGTGAAACTTAAAATAACATGAATACAACATTTAGCATAATGACAGGCAGGTTGAGAGACTCAACACATGTTAATGTTCTTTTCCCTTTCTCTTCTTTTAAACATTCTATAAAGATATGTGAAAAAATTCCTCTAATATTTTCAGAGTTCTTACAATAATGAGATAGGACAAAAATGACATTTCTGTCCTTGTTAATAAAAAAAAACTTACAGACCACAATTACTTTTTTTTTTTTTAAATATATATATATATATATTTATTTATTTATTTTGACAGAGGAAAGAGAGAGAGAGATACAGAGACAGAGAGAGAACTGAACTAGGGGAGCTCCCAGTTCAGCATATGGGTCCACACGGGCCGGGGCCGGGGATTCGATCCTCGGTCCCGGGCTCTGCAAAGTGAGCACCTAACCCACTGAGCCATCCCGGCTTCCCCCACAATTACTTTTTACTAAGCTTATTCTGAACTTCCAATTCACAGAGTAGGACTATGGAATCTTAATATGAGAAAACCAAGGGAAACATTTTTTCCCCCTCCATTTGCCCAGTCACAAAATGGCCACTCTTAAGTTATGAAAGAGATACGTACATTTTGAAAGAAGTTGAAATATTTTTTGTTCCTTCCATGCTCATAAATAGGAGAACTGATCTTATTATGCTATGATCACTAAGAAGTTCCTCTGGACTAAGTCCACGACATATGGTACCTTCTTTGCAATCCCACTTTTTGTGCATGTTTATTTCTTCATTCTCAATTAATTTAAACAGTCTTACACAAAACTAGACAAATTAACAGTGAAATATTTAGCACTACAGTAACACAACTATTTAAATTCAGTCACTAAATTTATGACATTTATGACATTGCAGTGCAATCAGGAACGGTTTCTTATTTTCCAGTAAACGGTTCTGGAGCAAGTGCATGTCCACGTGGGTCAAACACCAAGAGGTTAAAAATACAACTCTGGGGAAGCCGGGATGGCTCAGTGGGTTAAGTGCTTGCTTTACAGTCCCAAGGACCAAAGATTGAATCCTGGCCCTAGACTGTGCGGATGCACGTGCTGAACTGGGGTGTGCTTCCCATGTGGGAGGCTCCCAGTTCAGTTCCCCCACCCGGTTCGGCCTCTGGCTCAAGAGGGCAAGCCTCCCATGCAGGAGGCCCTGCCCAGTTCCCACCCTGCACGGTCCCTGCCCACCTGTGTGGAATAAAACCATGTTGAAAACCGATAATGTACAATTATGGAAACTGCTCTGGGTCCTCCCCATTCTCTGTCTCTCTCTGGCTCTGTCTTTCTTGGCCTCTGTCAAAAACAATAAAAAATGGGGAAAGCCAGGATGGCTCAGCTGGTTGAGCACTTGCCTTGAAGCCCCGGGGACTAAGGATCAAATCCCGGCCCCAGCTCATGTGGACCCACATGCTGAACTGGGGTGTTCTTCACATGTAGGAGGCCCCCAGTTTGGTTCTTGCCCCCTGGTTTGGTCTCTGGCTTGAGGGGGGGTGTGCCTCCCATGTGGAAGTCCCCCAGCCCAGTTTCTGCCCTGTGTGGCCCCCGCCCACCTGTGTGGAATGAAACCATGTTGGAAATTGATGACGTGCAACTGTGGAGACTGCTCTGGACCCTCCCCCTTCTCTTTATTTCTCTCTGTCAAAATCAATTTAAAAAATCTTAAAAAACAAACAAACAAACAAACAAAAACCCAATAAAAATAAATAAAATTTTGTACCAAGATACCTATGTCTGAGCTGAATGTACATGTAGATACACATACACATACACATACACATCTAGGTAGTAGAGAGTATGCACATCAAAAGCAAATGAGTGTATGGTAGCATGTAGCAAATGCCAGGTAAGTAATAGTATGAATAATATCACAACCCTGGGGCAAAGACAATCACATGGAGGAAGTGGGAATTTAAACCCAACCTTGAAGGAAGAATAGGACTTATATAAATGGAAAGTCTTTATGCTTTGGGCACAGAAGTGAGTTGAAAGAGAATAAAAGTGGGATGAGCTGGAAAGCCCATAGCCTATAAGGCACCTCAGTGTTAATTAAATTAAGTCAACTTCCTCCAAAATGGATTTTGCCTTCAACAGGACCCAGGGTTTGGCAAAAAGTGTATGATATGGAGATGTGAAATATGCTGAAAGACAGTCTATAGAGAAGAAAGAAATCTGACCATTGGAGTCACTAATTAAGGTTATTTGTTTCTGGCTATCTTCAAGGACATTTTCATAGGTTTATGGGAGTAGAAGTCTAATTGGAAAGAATAAGAAAATGATGTGTGGAGATGGAGAAAATAGACACATATTTTGATTAGTTTTTTTATGAAAAAAATAAATAAAACAAAGATATGGACCAGTAGCTATCAGCACATGAAATTAATGTGAAGTAAAAATACTATATATATATATATTAGATAATACAACATGCTTTGTATGCTGTTGGAAATAATTTAGTAGAGATGGGACATATGAATCAAGAGAAAAGGGATTATATGAGCCAAGTCTTTAAGAAGATTAAAGTGAGAAAAAATTCACAAGAAGTAGAGAATTGTAAGGGAGTAAGGAATCTCAATAGTTTGATCACCTTTTTAGTAAAGGCCACATTTCTGTTTGAAGAATAAACGTGAATTTTTCTTCATGTATTTCAGTTACCCATTGCCTCACACCCAGGTCTGGACATACTAGCAACTCATATATTGTGCTGGAATATAGATCTCTTGGCTACTCTAGTCATTTGCTAGTAGAAAGGTGTTTAAAACCACTACCAAAATTTTTCTTCAGGATCTTCATGGAAGGAAACTATTAAATAGATACAAATTAATATTTAGGTAATTTTGTGATGTGTTTTCACTAATAACACTAGATTATCTAGTCCAAAAGAAGGCAAATCAGTCAGCCTACATCTCCAGATTAATTTAGTAGATATAATTATTTATTTTGAGAAAACCAAGTTTGGAAAGTATCTAAGTAACATGAGTAAGTAATGTTTGCAACTGAAACTCCTTTCTAAATTCAGTTAAATCTGAATTCAAAGTCTTTCTGTTACACTGAGTTACTTTTATTCTAAGCTCCTTTTCTGCTTTTCCACATCAACATTTACCTAAAATCTGTGCAGCTTTTGTACTCACAGCTGTGGGTCATAATTGCACCTATCCCCTAAGTTTGTTGGGAGGATTTAATGAGAGAATGCTTGAAAAGCTCTTAGGACAGTATGTAATACAAAGTATGTGTGCAAAAATGGTAGCTACCATACTTATTTCTCTTATACTATTTTCCTTTTTCCCATTTCTTAAAGCATTCCTCATTGACCTTGAATAATCTAATAAACATATTTCTGCTTAGGGTTTAAAATAAAATTAAGGGCAGAACTGAAGAAATGGTCCTGATATTGACATTTAGGACTATAAGATATATTTTACATTAGCATGATTTCGTACATTAGTTGCTTTGATTTTGTATTTTCATCCCTTTTAACTTAGTATCCTGAAAATTTTAGTTCTCAATTTTATTAACATAGATCACTACAATAACCCAATGAATGGATTTTAGATTATTGTGTATGTGTTGGTGTGTACTTGTAAAGTCCTTAGGATAGACGATTACTATCTTTTAAAATCATTTCAAATAATTTTATATGTGTATGTTTGTCTCCAACTTGAAATGTGATTAGGTTAATGTATTTCAGTTTGTTTTTACTTCCTGGAGATAACTGTATTATGTCTGATTAAATATAATAAAATATATGTACAAGAATTTTCATAGTTCCAAATTTAAAAATATATAAATTAAGATTTTATTCAAAGAACTGTAGCTTTCACTTTATTAGCTTATGGGTTACTGCCATCATTTTATTTTGAAAATATAAGCAAATATGTATACGTATACCTACTTTGTTCTAGCAAGAATAATATCCTACTTCACATTGTTTTGTACCTTGTTCTTTTGATTTAATAATATGTCCTGGAGAAAGTGTTGTAGCAATATGTAGTGCTTTTCATCATATCTTGTACTTCACTATGTGAACAGACCATAGTTTCTTTATCCAGTCTAAGACTTCTCTTAACAATCTGAATCTCACAGTGAATATGAACACTTACCTATAAATTGGAGGTTTCTGCTTCTTTAAGTCCATGTCCTCACACTCAGAGCCCAAAGTCTGCTAAAAGAAATCAGCACAATCATGTTAGGAGAAAGAGCCTAATGTGGACAAGGGCAAAATTCTAAACCATCTTAGTTTAGAATACCATCAGATTATAAAATCTTAGGAGATTGATTTTGAAGCATCCGTGGAGTTCAAATGCCACATATATATATATATATATATATATATATATATATATATATATTTTTTTTTTTTTTTTTTTTTTTTTTTTTTTTTTTTTTCACTGATGACCGCACAGGCCCAAGTGGAAAGTAAGCTACTTCTGGAGACTTACTTCATTATTATTGGAACCAGTAATAAAACCCAGGATGATTACCTTCTAGTCTAGAACTTCTCTACTATGCCTAGGTTTTATTTTATTTTTTGTTTGTTTGTTTTGTTTTGTCCAGCTTCTCTCTACCACTTAGTACATTTTCAGTTAGTGAAATATTCCTATGTGTGAATTTAATTCAATAGCATTTTATAAGAACGTATTCTGTGTTAAACATTGTAGAGAGGGGGAAGCCAGGATGGCTCAGTGGGTTGAGCGCTCACTTTGCAGCGCTGGGGACCGAGGATCGAATCCTGGTCCCGGCCCCGGTCCGTTCGGACCCACATGCTGAACTGGGAGCTCCCCCAGTTCAGTTCTCTCTCTGTCTCTGCATCTCTCTCTCTCTCTCTCTCTCTCTCTCTCTCTCTCTCTCTCTCTCTGTCAAAAAAAACCAAAAAACAAAACAAACAAAACAAAACAAAACATTGTAGAGACACTAATTCTGTCCTTAAGGAACTACTGGGGTTCTCACTTTCCCCTGCACTGCCCGCATATATAAACCAGTTATAGCAGTAATGCTTTCCTAGGCATACAAACTTGTCTTTTAATTAAAGCTTTCATATGCCTGATAAAATTGACTACATCTGGCATTTGGTGATACTAACAATCTAAATTGAATAGATGGGATGTAAAATTGAAGGGGAAAAGAGTGGTTGGTCAATACGAAAGTAGAAGCTGTAGACTTTGAAATTAATTGGATATGGAGACAACAGAGAGGACATAAGCAAAGATGACTTCAAAGTTGCAACCTGGAGTGACAGACAAGAAAGGAGACAATCCCTATGGTATAGATGTCAAAGCCAGTGGTGCTATAATTTAAGTAATAAAATAAGAAATAGAAATTAAAAGTGTTATGGTGGAAAAAGTATCTCTTCTAGCCTATCAGAATGAAGGCATATGAAGTTTGACCCTGGGCTTCTCTTTCATCTGTTGAAATTGTTCAGGATGCTCATAAGACCAAAATTTCTTCTTGCTATCACAAGGAAAGAGGGAGAGGCACTGGAGGCTGTGCCAACTTACTTGCATTGTATAGTTTTTCTTCAAGTCCTTCACATTTTTCATGCCCTTGATTTTGAGAGGCTTGCTTTGGTAGTAAAATTAATTAAGGAAATTTAATACTGAGTTTGAGTAATTATCCCTGGCTGTCTATGAATCTGGAGATGCTTTTGTGCAATGGTTAGCTATTTGAAATGATAGATTAAGAGCTTATTTAAAAGCAACGATGAGTTTAAGGGACTAGTAGGGCAACAGCAAAATATTCCAAGAGGATATATTTAGTCAGATATTATTGATGCTTCTTTAGAACTTGGGAAAGATATTTGAACCAGAAGTAAATTCCTAATTTAACATTCACTTCTGCATTTAGATAACACTATGAAAAAAAATATAGTGATGGGAAAATTGAAAAGAGAGGTGAGTTTCAATGCTAAAACCTTGAGAATATCTTTTTATGTTTTTTTCTTCTTTTAACATTTTTTATTTTCAATTAAAGTAGATATACAATATTATATTAGTCTCAGGTATTCTAAATAGTGATTAAATATTTATATAACTTATGAAGTGGCACTCTGATAAATTTAATACCCATATGACACCATATGTAGATTTTATAATATAATTGACTACATTCCTTGTACTGTACTTTACATCCCCATGACTATTATATAACTACCAAGTTGCACCTCTTAACCTCTTCCCTGCTTTTTAAAAATTGTATTTATTTGCTTTTAAATTACAGTTGATATTTAATATTATTTTACATTAGTTTCAGGTGTACAGCATGGTGGTTAATCATTTATATTATTTTGAAGTGACCCTCCTCCCCAATTAGTCTGGTAACAACCTGGCACTAGAATATGTTTTTCTATAAGTAGGAAGGGAAGAAGAAGAGGAGAAGGAGAAGGGGAAGGAGAGGCCAATTGGAGTATCACAGTTCAGGTTTACAAGCATAAATAAGTAGAGTAAAAACAGGCTACACAATGCCAGTAAAGAGTGTTGTTTGAACTAGCCCTAAGAACCTGATTTTATCTGTGTAATCTCCATCAAACCACAGCCAACACTCAATTCATTTCTACAGTGAAATTGTTCTATAAGGTCCATGCTTATTTGGTTGAAACTTTACTATGATTTCTTCTTAATATCACTTACAAAATACTTAGTGGAAATAATATTTCTCTTCTGAATAGATGATGACTATTTCCAGCACTCAGTTGAAAACATTATTAAAAAGCTAAAAACAAAAATTTCTGTCTGTAGATACAACTTAAAATGTCATTATGCGTTTTGATGATTTTATAGCTCTGGGCAATATGATTATCACTTACAATGTATAAGATTTAATAAGGCAATTATAAAAATAACATATGTTTCAAAACACTACAACATTAGCAAATAAATGGAACCTTTTTAATCTTAGCCTCAGAAAGGAGTTAACGTACCATTTCCCTAATTTATAATCAAAATACTAAACAAAATTTAGCTGAACAGTTATAGCATATCTAAGGTGTTTCATATCATAAATTTCATGCAGCTGAAGGCAACCTTATCTTTTTAATTGAAAGAAATTAGAGATGAAATGAATTTTAAGTGCTCAATTTGGCAGCACATATACTAAAAAATGAATTTTTATATGTGTACACAATGCTACAAGATTGTAGCAAACTAGGACTTTAAATGGTGCTACAGCTTGATTGATATCACTTCCGTCTCCTCTAGGGCTCTGCCAAAAATTACAGATAAAACTACTAATAAATGTAAAGAAAGAGCAAAAGAGGTAGAACCAGATGAAAGATTTAATGTACTTTTTCAAGAAATGAAAGAAGTGGTGTATGTGTGTGTGTTTCTGAAAAGGAAGACATCACTCACTATCTCACATTTAATAATCGAAATGGCATAGCAGGGATCATAGGTAGGGTAATCAACTTAAATTTAAAGAAAATGAATACATAAAAGCCATTAAGTAAAACTTACTAATACTTGACCTGATCCCTCTATTTCCTGGTTCTATTGCATTGTCTCTTGGGGTTAGAGGTAGGAAATAACATAGTTTTATAATCATAGAACTGGGAGCTCTTTTAAATAGCGATGGGGAGAGAACACTAGAGCCATCTAAGGTTCATTTCCATCCAGCACCTCCACTGCTATATGATCCTATACGGTTTTGCTGATTGCTACATGAAAGTAGATCCTAATGGGTTCAAGAAGTTTGGGAGGAATGTGCTGCTTCTGTTCCCTAAAACCAGCCTTAATTTCCCAAAGGGACAGACAATAGTAACTGTCCAAAGTATCAAAAGCACAAATCAAGTCCTGCACATTGAAAAACATTTTATGATTCCATTTGTTCAATTCCAAATGCAATTTGCTATTTTTTTAATTATATTAGAAATTGACTTATTTATTCATCCATTCACTCACTCATTCACTGATTAATTCATTTAAAAATACTCATATAGTTGGTAATAGAAATTTAAAGATGAAAACCAGAGTGTTCTTTTCTGAGGAGTTCTAAGTCTCCATCCCCAAGTAACATGCTTTAATCCACGCCTTTCATCTCTGTTGTGTTTATGGGTTTCGAAGTAGAAGACAAACCACCTAGAAAAGCCTACATCTCATTGTCCTTGTGATAGGAGGAGGCAGGATTGTCACAAGACGAATACTCAGCACACACCTGAGGAAGCAGGTTACCACTAGGATTTAATTCAGATTTTCCTACGGTGCAGCAACACTTCCTTTTCTAAGAACAGTAAAGTCAACAACTCTGCAATTCCACAGGAACACTGTCGTCATGTAACATACATGAAATCTGGGTATTTCCTTAGGCAAAATAAAGTGGTCATTGATGGAGCCTGCCGTCAAAGTAGAACGGTAACTGGAGTAGGGCGTGAGGATTAAGAAAAGTAAAGACAAAGACACCAAAGATGGGTTGGGAGGACTGTCAGAGAGTCTTTGCAATATGCAGCCCTGAGTTTATGTTTACAGCTCATTATATAGAAAAAGGCTATGTGCACATTTTACAAGACTACAAGGTAAAAAGGATTAATGGTAAAAAGGATTAACTTGAATACAGAACAGAGACTATTTGCCTCATGGCTAAGCACAGACTTCATGTTTACAAAATAAAAACTTATCTTACTGCAAAGCAGCAATTATTGGAAGACTAATGATCAGAGCGTCCTTGAGAAAAGAACATGCTGGTACACTAAAAATAAATGGCAAATCACATCTGACCTAAACCTTTTAAGTCAGTGTACTTCTTCTTCTCTCCAAACTCCTCGAGTTAGTCATGCTTACACTCCCTGGGGGAAAAGGTCAAGAGAAGAGACATTCCTGTAGGAGAGTTGGGAGGGGAATGAGGATCTGTGCCTCATCTCTCTTGCTCCCCATGTTTTCTCCTGATGGCCCCTATGGGACTGTGCCTGTCTTAGGTTGTTCCTCCCTGAGGAATCTTACCCGCCATTGACTAACCAGCCATCCTCCGGGGCCATACAAAGTGAGAAAATTTCTCAGACATATTTTCTTCTTGTCATCTGGTTACGGAGGTTGGTGGGTGTTGTAACTACTCCACCAAACTGCTCCCGACAGGTCATTTCAATGTAACTAATTTGAGCTTCTTAGTGAGAAAGTGTTATTTGCTCTTTTCACTTTTATAGTGAAGAATGGACATCACTAAAAAAAATGCTCAAAATTACTAATTTTTAAGGAAATGCAAATCAAAATCACAATGAGATACTCCCTTACAGTAGTCAGAATGGCTACTATCAAAAAGTAAATAAATAACCAGTACTGACAAAAATGTGAAGAAAAGAGAATCCTCATGAACTATTGGTGGGGCTGCAAATTGGTATAGCTGCTATGGAAAACAATATAAAGATTCCACAAAAAATTAAAAATAAAACTGCTTTATGACTCAGTAATTTCACTTCTGGGTATTTAGATGAAGAAAATAAGCACTACTTCATAAAGATAAGTACACTCCTATGTTCATTGCATCATTATTTACAATAGCCAAGATATGGAAGCAACATACGGTAGTTGTCCATCAATAGATGAATGAATAAAGAAGATAAAGAAGATGTGATACACATCCTCTCCCCACACACAAAAAATGGCATATTACTCAGCAATAAAAAATAATAAAATGTTGCCATTTGTGACAATATGGATGGACCTAGAGAATGTTATGCTGAGGGAAATAAGTCAGACAAAGAAACACAATTACCTAATGATTTCACTTATATTGGGAATTAAGCAAAACTCAAAAAAAAAAAAAAAAAAAAAAAAAAAAAAAAAAAAAAAAAAAAAAAAAAAA
>PVKE010005856.1:0-56942 GCA_004027555.1 Craseonycteris thonglongyai
GACTGGATAAAGAAGATGTGGTACATTTACACAATGGAATACTACTCAGCGATAAGAAATGATGAAATACAGTCATTTGTGACAACATTGGACGGAAATAAGAGACCATCTTATTAAGCGAAATAAGTCAGATTGAAAGAATCCGGAAATGTATGACCTCACTTATAGGTGGAATATAAAACTGAAAGTAACAAAAGGCACAGAGACCTATGGACACACTCAATAGCTGGATGATTGCCTGAGGGAAGGGGAGGAGGGGGGAGGGAGAGAGGGAGGGGAGGTGGGAGAGGGCACCAGCATTATGGACACATTCAATGGTTTGGTGGTTACCTGGAGAGGAGGGAGGAGGGGAGAAGGAGAGTTGGGGGGTGGGAGGAGGGAGGTGGGAGTGGGCAGCAGATATATGGTGTTGGAGGGGGAGCTGATTCTGGGTGGTGGGCACATAATGCAATGCATGGGTGATGTGATGTGGAGTTGTACATCTGGAAACTATCTAATTGTTACCAACCAATGTCACCCCATTAAATTTAACAATAAAAAAAAAAAGGAGATGACTGGAGTAGGGACAAGAAATGACTCTGACATAAGGGTAACAACTAGTTTTTATTCTTGTTTTGACTTGACTGTGCTTCTTTGCTATCCAGGTTATACACGGTCTTGCACTGGGCTCTAGTGTCATTATCTATTTCCCCCCTCAAGCTATTAACTTTGCTTTTAGGGATAAATATAAATAGGTGTTCCTAAAGATTTTTTTTTTTTTTTTTGACAGAGAGAGTCAGACAGAGAGAAAGAGAGAATGGGGAGGGCCCAGAGTAGTCTCCATAGTTGACAGCATTAATTTTCCATATAGTTTTATTCCACAGGTGGGCATGGGGCTGCGCAGGGCAGGAACTGGGCCGGGAGCCTCTGCATAGGCCTGGCAAGAACTGAACTGGGGGCACTCCCCAGTTCAGCATATGGGTCCACACGGGCTGGGGCTGGGATTTGATCCCTGGTCCCCGGTGATGCAAAGTGAGTGCTTAACCCACTGAGCCATCCCGGCTTCCCTTTGGATGGATCTTGAGATTATCACGCTAAGCGAAATACGTTAGAAAAAGTTGAGAACCATATGATTTCACCCATATGTGGGGTATATAACTGAAAGCAACAAATGAAGGAGACACACACAAAAATTCATAAATACAGAATTGTACATTTGAAACTTAAGTACGTTTGGAGTGCTTACATTGGGCTAGGAACTGTTCAAAGTGACATAGTAGATAGATCAGGCCGTGTTCTCAGATGCCCACAGCAATGTGATAGAAGGATCAGTTGACATTTTGAGCTGAGACTTTATCGACAAATGTCGGGCTACGCTGAGATCTGAGAAAACAGAGGTCCAGACAGAAAAGGGGGGCTCTTCAAAGGCTCTGAGCCCTGCCTCGCTGGAGGGTAAGCAGAAGGAACAAGGGCTGGATGAGGTCAGACAGATGGGCAGGGTGCCATCCTCAGGGGCCCATGTTAGGAATATAGAATGTTAAGTCCCAATTTCTTGGCGCTGTGGAGAAATGGGAAGAGTGGGTGGAATGGCTTAAGCATGTGTGTTTGGAGGCCACTCCGGGTACTCAGAGGTCAAGCACACGCTCCCGGGCCGGGGCCCACTTGGATTCTCTGAGCCGCCAAACTCTGCTTGAAGCTTCAAATCCGCTTACTGACGTGACAGAGCCGGGAGAGCGCGCCCAACCTCGATAAAGCTTGGGTCTCGGCGCCTGCCGTAGACGTCGTGACAGCGGCGCCCGTTGCCTGGGAGCTGGCGAGACGCCACTGGGCCTCCAGATTGGTAGAGGGGAGCCGGCTGCGGGCTTCAGTGATCATGGCGGTGCTGGACGCGCTTTGGGAGGATCGGGATGTCCGCTTCGACGTGTCCTCGCTGTGAGTCGCCGAGATTCCCTAAGGGCCCTGGAGCCTGCAGAGGGCGCCGCGATGCGATTTCAGATTCGCGGATGGAGCCTGCGCTCCCACAGCTCACGGCCCTCGCCAGGATGGGAGGAGGTTTGCCCCCGTTGTCGGTACCTCGGGAGACCCCAGATGGGCCGGGGCACTGCCGCCTTGCGGAGGCCGGCTTCAGAGCCGGAATTCGTCGAGCTCCCACAGTTTGGGTAGCGTGCGACCCCTGGCCCGGGACCACCTGATCTCAGGAATCGGAGCCCAAACACCTCAGGGACCACGCAGGAGCTGGGCATCCAGTACACCCAAGCGAGCTCGGGATGCCAGTTGGCCGCCGTGAAAGGAACGTAGGGCAGGGATTCGGGAAAGTAAGGTTCTAAAACTAGAGGTGGAGCAACAACACACATTGTGAGCCCTTTGTTAAGTGACATGGCTCTTCTATGCTCCGGTCTCCTAGTCCGTAAAATGAGCGAGGTGGAAGTTAGCATCTCCACAATGACTAACCCACTTTTTTTGCAGACTTTATTTCCGTGATATGCTTCAGATGGCAGTTACTCACCTAAATCACCAACAGGAGGAAGAAGCCTTGCTTTGGGAAAACTTCATGCTCCAAAGAGGGAATCAGTTGAAAGCTGACCACCCCTTAATGCCCATTTGGATATTAAATGTTGAAAAACAGTAAAGCAAAGGTCCTTGGTTTAAAGGCATGCAACTTCTTAGCCACTTATGATTCTTTATTATGAACAGAACCTCCATAGATGGAAAAATGAAATAGTAATTTCCTAGACTTATTTATGGCTATATATATAATACTAGTGTGACCTTAGATTCTTTAAGAAGTTATGACTGAAGGAAATTCATAAAAGCATAAACCATAGTTATATATTGCACACATTATATGACTTTTTCTGTTATTCTTGGAGGGTTCTTAATCCAAGAAAAGATCCATCTCATGAATGTTTTCAGTTTATTAAACATTAATCAAATGCTTACTATGTGCTGGTTACTCCAGTGCTAATAGAGTTACAAAAATAATAGGAAATTATTTTCACCACTACCACCTCCTCTCCCTCATTTTACAGCAGGAGATACACACAGATAACTAACTGTAAAAAATGTAGTAAATGCTGTCCTAGGGGGAAAAAAAAAGCCAAGGGACAAAATAAACAGAAGTTGATTCTGCTTAGGGAAGGCCTCAAAGAAGAAATAATACCTGAGTTGAGCTGTGAAAAATAAACAGACCCTAGTCAGGAAAGACAGGAGGAGAATATCTGTGAAGGGTGTGGGGAGCAGACAGAAGATGTTTTGGAAATACAAACTTCATTGACTAGAAGGCAGAATCTGGCAGGTAGAGGATGGGGGTACAAAGAGAAAAGTAGATCAGCAAAATAGTGAAATGTTGAGCTGAGAGTTTTGGACTTCATTTTCTAGGCAGTGGGATGACTTGTTAGACTTTTAAGCAGAGAAGTGATACGACCATACCTGTATTTTCAATAAGTAAGTGGAAAATGTGTTAGGAGGCTCTGCCACATACTCTGCTAGGTTTTTGCTGGGGTTTTTTTGTTTTTGTTTTTTTTTGACACACTAGAATGTATTCTATCAGCAAACTATTCTTCATTCTTTATCTTTAAAAAAAAGATTTAATTTATAATACTGTTTTTGACACAGAGAAGAGAGAAGGGGGAGGGCCCAGAGCAGTCTCCATAGCTGTATGTCATCAGCTTTGGACATGGTTTTGTTCCACACAGGTGGACGGCGAGAGGGGGGCCTCCCATGTGGGAGGCATGCCTCCTCAAGCCAGGGGCTGAACCTAGGGGCGAGATCCAAACTGGGGGCCTCCTGCATGGGAAGCACACCCCGGTTCAGCATATGGGTCAGCACGGGCTGGGGCTGGGATTCGATCATCAGTTCCCGGGGCTTCAAAGCATGCACTCAACCCACTGAGCCATCCCGGCTTCCCCATTCTTTATCTTTTATCTCCTGTTTCTAATTGTTTACCAAGTCCTCATGGTTCCCTGCTTTAACCTGTTACCTTTCATAACTGCCTGAGTTTCTTTACTCAGAAACCTCTGGGAGTTCTCCACTGTCCACAGGATAAGACATCCCCATTTGACATCCCCATTTGACCAGTATTCAAGGTTTTCCAAAATCTGGTCTTCCCACATTCCCTTATTATTCATTTCTGGTCTTTAATCATTCTCATTTTCTCTCTCTCTCTCTCTCACTCTCACTCTCACTCTCTTTCTCTATCTCTCACCCCCACCCCAAACCCCCAAATCTTACCTCTCCTACTAGTTACAGCTTCTCCAAATGTCCTAATCACTCCAGGCCCACTGATCTCAAGGTCCTTGAAGTTCTTGAAGACCTTATTTTCAAATGCATGAGCATTTGGTACTGTATCATTTATACTACTGACTGTTTTATAAGATATATATCTCTTCTTAACTAGATCATAAGCAGGTATGTTGTAGCTTTAAAATTAAAGCCTTCATATTTATTTTAGACAAATGAAAACAAGACCTGGAGAAGTCCTTATTGATTGTTTAGATTCAATTGAAGACACCAAAGGAAATAATGGGGATAGAGGTGAGTATATTATATTTTATATTTCTAGTATGATTTTCAGATGTTAAATCTTATAGTTGGAGAATAATATATGATATAGCATTATATGTAAATGTAATTGTCAGGGTGGGAGAGTTAAATCCACATAAGACTTTTCTTAGACTGAAATGGAAGAAAGGGTAGGTATTAAAACTGTAGCCAGGGAATACAGGTTCTCCCTCAGAAATGTGGTCTTTCAGTAAGACCTGGTTCTGACATCAGCTTCATCCAGGAGCTGTGTTTGCAAGAGTCATGGGATAGTTCTGACTTTTGGATCTGCCTCCCAACAAAAAGTATACAGGGTAGTGGAACGTAAGTAGGTCATAGCTGAGCAATGTGGATCCATGCTTCCTTTTAAGAAATCCAAGAATAATGCACAGTCCTCTAAGATTAACACCTAGAGATAAACATGTGGAAAGCAAATTTAGTGCTGTATTGTGAAGTCTATGTATAGTTTAAGTACTGGGAAATCCTCTGAGATGTCTCTTGAGTGTCACTAAAGATCAACCAGGACTGGACTCTGGATTCTCTCCTAAACCAAATTTCCCAAAGACTGGAACTTTAAAAAATCCAGACTGCATATAGCAGCTGTACATGAAATCAATGACCAATGATTAGCAGGTCTTAGAAGCACCACTGCTGTTCTTCAAGGAAAAATACAGAGATGAGGAGTGGTCTGTTTAGGATACCTAAAAAATGTTTGGGGGAACAGAGGAGGTCTAGTAGGGTTCGACATAAACCTCTTATGAGAGAGAAAAGGGAGGAAAATGTGCAGACCTCATTCAAGCAAGAACGATCGGTAAATTCTTGAGATGGAACAGTAACCATTACAGGCAGAGCATGATCACTGCAGCATTTTGAGTGGCCGATTGCTCTGTCAGCTTTTCTTCTGGTCTGCTGTAGAAGGGTATGTGAACAACAGTTTCATTTGTGGGCCTCTTCTCTCTGTGAGGGGAACCTGTCATCACTACCAGCTACAGGCAGATCCTCTCAATGGCTACAGCCCATCTTTCAAGGAATGCTTAGATTACATTTCTGAAATGCTTCCTAGTATCAGCCATGCCCAGGTGAGAGTGAGATATGAAGATCTAGCAGCAAACAAGAAGACTTAATTTGTGCCTTTGAGGGTGGAATAGTAATCTGAATTAACTTTAGTAAGCCAAGAGAAAGTTTTGTTAGTCTTATACAGATTAGCAGTAACTCTTATGTGACAGCCCATCTTCCAGTCAAAAGACTATGGGTACTCATTGAGTGCAGAATCCTATACTAGCGCTTTGGAGTAGGGAGGGCAAAACATCTCCCTGACCAGAAATCTGAGTTCTTACTATCAATAAAAGTAACTAACTGTGTGTGCATACATCTCAGAAACAGTTCCTCAGAAAATTGACCTTTACAGGAGCATGCAGAGCTTCTGGTTAATAACAAGGTAGAAAAGAGAAGGGGAGTCCTGCATTCTAGCCATCGCTCTCTCTTCCCTCCTTTCCAGAAGTTTCAAAATAACCAAGTTAAAGCATTGCCAGTTTCAGTAGACCCCATGATAAAACTATAAATACCCAAAAGATTAGCACATTTAATCCATTTCAATGTTAAGTACTCTGACATGAAATTAGCAAGTCAGATTAGCTTTGCACACTGAAGCTGTATGAGAATTGGAACAGCCATATTTCAGTATCTAGGAGACTGGTAGAAACAGGAACAATTATATTTTGGTGTTTGGGAGGACAGAGAGAAAAGCCCATGCCTGGAACACTAGGTTTGGAGTTGTCAGATGGGGTCCTTTAGCAGAACAGTGGCAACATAAGAATGCTAGAGACTTGTAGAAGATGTACCAAGAACAGAAAAACAGGTGAACGGAGTTGGTTGGTGGTTTTATAAGACAAACGCTTCCCACTCCATAATTTTTCCTGGGTCCTCTAATAGAAACATAAAAATTTTTTTTTAAATTGATAGATGTCCTGGGCTCATAGACCAGATGTTACTTACGTGAAATGGCATTAAGGAAAACATAAATCAATGTATTTATAATAATAAGTCATAAAAGTCAGTTTATAAAGAATTAATCTATTTAAAAACTAATAGTGGTTAACATTTTGAATGTTTACTATTTGCCAGTTATTGTTCTGAATCTTTTACATGATATGTATAATCTCAATCAATAGTAATACAAATAAAACAAAAAATGCAGTAGATGATAATATCGTTTTTTCAAAAAGGAACTGAGAAACAAGAGGATAATTAACTTTTCCAAGGTCACATAGCTACTAAGTAAGGAACCAAACTGCCAACATTGTTTTCTAAACTGCTAGGATCATATTCTCTTTTCAAAAATTTTCAGTTCTCGGGGAAGCTGGGATGGCTCAGTGGGTTAATTGCTCGCTTTGCAGCCCCAGAGACTGAGGATCGAATCCCGGCTCTGGCCCAGGCGGGCCCATATGCTGAACTGGGGTGTGCCAGGGCCTATGTGGGAGGCTCCTGGCCCAGTTCCTGCCCTGAGCAGCCCCACACCCACCTGTGGAGTGAAACTATATGGAAAACTAATGCTGTCAACTATGGAGACTGCTCTGGGCCCTCCCACTTCTCTCTGCCTCTCTTTCTCTCTTCTCTGTCAAAAAACAATAAAAATAATCTTTAAAAAAAAATTTTTTTTAGTTCTCCCCCATCCCAGTTCTAAACTTCACCTCAAATCCACTGTCTGTATTGCTAAGAGATTTAAGGCTGGATTTCTTGGTCTAGCATTGAAGAACTTCTAGTTTCTCCACAGACAACTGCTTTTGCATGTGCCTCTGTCCTCCTTTTGTCCCTGCAGATCCAGCACCCTTCACCCCTCCCCCTTGCCCTGGGAAAATGTATAGATTACATCAAAAGACTCATACACTCTAGCTTCTGGTTGAAAGAGCCATGGCAAAAAAATCAAAGGGAAACAGTGTGTTCTGGGTATTTATTCGCTTGGTTCTTTCCTCTCAAAGTATTCAACTCTTTAGGACACTTGTTCCTTCCAGACTTGGTCAACTTCTCCCTATCATTGTGCCTCTGGGCCTGGGATGGTATAGCCCTGCTGTACTCATGGTTCCTGATACCTCACCCATACCTTTGTAATAAATCCTTTGTATAGGGACCTCAATTGTCCTAATTTGAATATGCCATTTGTTTTCTCTTTGATTCTGACTGAAAGGTGCAGTATCCACTCTTCTATTATCGATATGAATGTTTCACTCTAGCCAGGCTGGGTTACTTATTTTTTGTCAAACTTACCATGTAATGTACCATAGCATCTCTTGAGAACACCTTCCTTTATTTTTGGAATCTCCTATTCCATATCTTTCTAGCACTCAAACAGGTGTAGTTTCTCTGGTTTTACATAGTTCGGGGGTTTTCAGGAAGAAAGGAGTATGACCTGGCTACAAATGGCTCATCAAAAGAGTTCTAGGGTTATAATTTGTTGAAGAATTGTTGTATTAAACAAAGTTAAGAGAGTTTTATTTCAGGATATCTCAAAACTATTCTAATATACTAATTGTATTATGAATCTCTAATATACAAATCTTACCATGCTCAGATTTACTTGTTTTCCCCCTTGGAATATCTATAGGAACTGCTATTCCATAGGACACACTTTCAGAAATGAAGTCTATCTAACCTTGTATTTAGTTTAGGAATGTGAATCTGAGGCCAAGAATGAAAAACATAAAGCCTTTAACAGACTTCAGCCTGGCTATAACTTCATATGCATGAAAAAAGTTTGCTCACAGCAAAAATGAATTGGGTATATAAGTATTGGGCTTATGTAAATAACTGCTAAGGGAGCACTCATACGGCAGGGATTAGTGTGATATGAGAGTTCTCTGAGAAGTGTGATTTCACCGAATGGCTTTGTAATTATATTATCCTATACTTATTCTCAGTTGTATACATATGACCTGCCAGAACACCCAGAGCAGCTTCTACCAAATTAAAAAACCAGTACCTAATTCTCTCAGTTTGAGTCAAACCAAGCTGTTGGCAGTGAATACCTGTATCCCTTCTGTAACTATCAGATTTTCTTTCTCTGGGATTCTGAATCACACACTGTATACCTTACATAGGCTAGATGTGCACAATAAATATTTTCAAGTAATAAATGTATGAAAAATGTCTGTGATTATTGCTGCTGATACTGGGCCAGAAGTTTCATGTCCACCTCATTCTGTACTGCAAAAATGGGTCCTTACTTAAAGTAACCTGTTTTCTTTTTGTTTGTTTGTTTGCTTTTAGGTAGACTCTTAGTAACAAATTTAAGAATTATCTGGCACTCTTTGCCATTACCCAGAGTCAATCTTTGTAAGTATCCTTGTTAGATAACACCTAAGGGGGGAAAAAAAAGCTTTGTCAAGTGAACTTGCATAGTGACTTTTGATACTAAAAAAGCTATACCATGAAATATGTGGAAAACTGTAAATTGATAAAAACTTCAGAAATCCTAGACTAACCACTGACTGCATCATAATGCAAAAAGTAATGTTTTTTTCAGTATGTCCATTTTGTCTCTTTGACATATGATATTAGTGCTTTTGCATTAAATGATTATTTTGTTTTGTTTTTGCTTATCTTTGAGAACTTGCTTTAACCCGTTTTAAGTAATCCCAATAGTTTACTTTTTTAAATGATTTTAGATTATCCAGCTAGATCTTTTTTCTTAAGGTAGTGGTGCTAAGATTTTCAAAAAATAATACTGTATAGTTTTTAGAGAAGTAAAACTTCCTTTGTCTGTGTTATGAATGTTTGTTCAAAGAGGCAGAATTGACTTTCCATTTCTTTTTATTATTTAACTTAAATTTGTAGTTTCATAAAAATGTTTAAAAGTTGTATTTTTATATTTAATATTTAAAACTATTAGAAGTTCTTTGTGTGTGTGTGTGTATATATATATATTATGTATATAATTTTTTTCTGTTTATTGTATCATGTTTTTTAAATTCTTTGCTTTTGAATTTTAGCTATCGGTTACAATTGCATATTGAATATTACAACAAGGACTGCTAACTCTGTAAGTCTTAAAAATCTTATTGAAATATAATGTGAAGAAACATTAGATATTTGAAATTGGTGTTTGTTTTTACTGTATATGATAAATTGCTCTTAAAAATCTGAACTTTTAAATAAATTTGTCCTTACAGAAATTACGAGGCCAAACTGAAGCTCTTTATATATTAACAAAATGTAACAGTACTCGTTTTGAGTTTATATTTACAAATTTGGTTCCTGGAAGTCCTAGACTTTTTACTTCTGTAATTGCAGTACACAGGTATGGTAATGTTTTGTGGATTATTGAATATTTTCAAGATAATTCTTTGATACAGTGATTAAGAGGGTAAAGTTTAGGAGGGTGGTGTTGTCTTCGTCCTCAGCTCTATTGTAAGAATCCTGAGGATATAGAGAACACATTAGTATTATCACTTAATAAAAACTTTGAAAGGTTTTTTATAAAACAGGTAAGACTACTTAAGATTCATAAAAATTTCTACTGAAGATTATTAAATTAGCTGCCAACGTAGTTACAAAGAAAAAGCAGATTCATTCAATGTAAATAACCAGGTTAGAGAATTCATTTAATGACTTAAAAAGATTATTTTTCTAACGGTAGAAGGCATGTTTGAGTGTTTTCCCCAAAGAGTTTTTATTTTGTTTTGTTTTTTCATTTGTTTTTGTTTGTTTTTTTGTTTGTTTTGGTTTGTTTTTTGTTTGCTAAATTTTTCTCTTTTTACTACCTCTTTTTTTTTTAAATGTATCCTAAGAACTATGATTTTTTAAAAAAGCTTGGCTAAGCTGACAGCCAAAATAATATATACACAAGTTTATACACACACAGAGATATATATATTAGATTGGTACAAACATAGTTGCAGTTTTTTGCGTTTTTGAAATTTGCTGTTTGATACTGGAATATATTCTTAAATAAATGTGGTTATGTTATATATCATTTTAATGTGCATTTCTCACTTTATGTTCTTTTGCTAATGACTTTTATAATAAAAGCATTGTTTTTCAGTTTGAGAGAAAATCTAGTTCTCTCATTTGTGCTCTGTGATATATTAGACATCCAAAAAATAAGTTACTGAGATAAAATATGTAAATACTACACTAAATGACAAAGTCTACAATAGACTATCATTACCAAAACTTGCTGAAAAGAAAAAAGAATTTTAATTTACTGTAATAATTGAGTTATGTATATAAATACTAACAACTGTATGTTTTAATAGAGAACTAACTTAAGAAAACTACATTTTCAATTTCGGATAGCCTTTTGTTTGTTCTCTTTTGTAGAGCATATGAAACTTCTAAAATGTATCGTGATTTTAAATTGAGAAGTGCACTAATTCAAAATAAGCAACTAAGGTTATTACCACAGGAACATGTATATGATAAAATCAACGGAGTATGGAATTTATCCAGTGACCAGGTATTGTAAAAAAAAATACAACTAATGAACCTTTTGGGGCAGTGCCTTGGTAATCATTTTTCTATTTATCATTGGGTTTGTATATTCATTTAACTCTATTAAAATTAGTATTATGCCTCAAACTAGCATTATAGCTCTTGATATAAAATAATATTCTGATTTTCATATTTGTTCTACATTAAATTTGTAGCTGGAATGGACCTTAGGAATCATCTAATTCAGTCTCTGTTCACTTACAGATGAAAAACTCAGGCCCCAAAGAATTAAGTGACCTCCTACATCTACTTTGTCCCAGAGCCATGTACTTTCCTTCTATACTACTACCCTCTGAATCTTGATAACTTATGCTAATGAAAGAGAACCATGAGGTGGACAGTCATGGAAACCTTTTAATCTGGACTTTATGGAATTAAACAAGTCATTTGGAGACTCTCACATCCATTATTGTAACTTTTCATTTGCTCTTGAAATTATGACCAGGTGTAATAGCTGGAAAAAGTAACACATCAATTTCTGGAGAAAAATTTGTCTCTTAGTAAGAATAGTTACCAGCCTAGGTGCTTCAAACTAAATTAGACTTATAACCACTGTGATAAAGCTATAGCTTGTTTGTTTGTTTTTGTTTGTTTGTTTATTTATTTTTGTTAAATTTATTGGGTTGACATTAATTGATATCAATTACATTGTTTCCAGGTGTACAATTCTACATTACATTGTCTATACGTCAAATTATGTGCTCACCTCCCAGAAAAGCTATAGCTTTTGAATGAAGAACTTGTTGCTAAACATTGAATCATAAACTTAAATTGTAAATAAACTTTGCTCGTTTGAAAAGTTCTTGTTTTAAACAATGATAAATACTCTAGGATATAGACACTCTCCATTTAAATAACTCCTTTTCATCAGGAGTCAGCAAAGTTTATTCTATTATATAAAGGACCAGATAGTAAATATTTTAGGCTTTGTAGGCCGTATTGTTTCTGCCCAATTTCTTAGTGCTATCATTGTAATGTGACATCAGTCATAGACAAATAAACAAGTCATTGTAGTTGTGTTTCAGTAAAACTTTATTATGGACACTGAAGTTTAAATTTCATACAGTATACATCTGTCATGAAATATTGTTCTTTTGACTTTTTTCCCCCAACCATTTAAAAATATAAAAATTATTCTTAGTTTATGAGCCACAGAAATGAGGTGGCAAGCCAGATTTGGCCCACAAACCATCGCTTAAGAACCTGTGCTTTCAGTCATAGCTTAGATGTCAATTTCTAAGGAATCTTCTATGTGTTTCTTATGCAGCCTGTACCTATTATTACTATTGCTACTACAAATTGTTACTACTCTAATATATAGAGCTTGTCTATACCCCACATTAGATTGTAGGTTTTATAAGGGTGGGGTGGAGTTACTCTGTTCATAGTTAGATCCTTATCACATAGCACAACACCTGGCATTTTTAATTACTTAAGATGTTCCAACATTATCAGATATATCATTTTCTTGAAAATAGGGCTATTACTATTAACCTACTTTATATTTATTGAAAAATAATAAAACAGAATATGCCCTCTTATTATTTTAAAAAGTCTCAAGGATTTTTGGCAAAGTAGTTCTCTTTTTCTAAAATAAAAGGAAATGGCGAATTATTCCTTAAAAAGTTAGACTTATTGTTGTTTAATGGGACTTAGGCTCTGACTAATGGGGGCTAAAAAAATTTTTTTTTAAGATCTATTTTATTGTTTGAGAGAAGGTGAGAGAGGGAAAAGGGGAAGGCCCAGAGCAGTCTCCACAGTTGTACATCGTTAGTTCTGACATAATTTCATTCCACACAGGTGGATGTGAGGCTGTGAGGGGCGGGAACCAAAACAGGGGCCCTCTTGCATGGGAGGGGCCGGAGTTCATTATATGGGTTTGCAGGAACCAGGGCCAGGATTTGATCCCTGGAAGGTTGCAAAGCAAGCCTTCAACCTGCTGAGCTATCCTGGCATCACCTAAAATGTTTTGTATAACAATTTTTTGCAAGATGAAAGCAGAGGAGGAAATACATATACATATACTTATTAATTTTATTATAATTGGAAAATAAATTATCTTTTCTGATGTTTCTGACTTGATCATCCTAGAAGGTGTTTTAGGTTTGGAGTTTGTGAGCTAGTGTTTTATGTGTAACCTCAAAGTATAAAATAAATTCCTCTGGGTGTATGGGGTGAGGAGGAGATAGAGATAGGCATAAAGAATGATAGATAAATGGTAGAAGCAGATGATTTTAATTTGATGTTATTAAGTCTTGAAGATTTCTTTTTATACCTCTTAACTATCATACTAGAATGAATTTGAGAGATGCTGAGGGGCCATGTAACTGGAGAACAATTTTGGCCTATAGTTAGTATGGAAGAGCCATACAATACCTTTTGTGAGCTCATGGGGGGGTCATCACATATTTTTTCCCTCTCTCTCTCTCACCATACTCCCTTGCTTTGACTTTTTCCAGGTTTTGAGTAATAGTCATAATAAGATCTAACACTAGTAGAATGCTTACTATGTGTCAGACACTTTACTATGGACTTTATTTACTGGATTATTTAATCAGAGCTCATTTTTATATTTGATGCAATGCACCAAATAGAAATTTGCCCCTGGGCCAACAACTGAAAAGTACTGTTAGTGTAATGATTAGAGTCTAACTCCAGAGTTCATGTACTCCATAATCTAACTGTATTGACATCCCATGAACGATAAAGTCATTAATACTCCACAATACTCAATTCTGGTATTTCCTGCTGCTCTGATAAGTAGAATTATTCTTGTGTCTAGAAAATAAAATATAAGTGTTCAAACAAATGATTACTAATGTATCTCTCATTACTCTTTTTTACAGGGAAATTTAGGAACCTTTTTTATTACCAATGTAAGAATTGTATGGCATGCAAATATGAATGACAGTTTTAACGTCAGTATACCATACCTGCAAATTGTAAGTGCATGTAATTTGATGACTTTATTTTAATGTAGAATAAACCATTTCTATTCAGCAGTTAATAGGACTTTGGGAATTAGATGAGTTCTCTTTCTCCCTTTTTTAAGTGGCAGTTTAGCTAGAGCTTACTTTTAAAACATTGATGATTTACTATTTCAACATAGAAAAGACCCGTTTGAACTTCACATTCAAAGGATGAGGCACCATTATCAACTTGCTATTAAGAGAAAAATATACTATATTCTAAAAATTTAACTAGTTTTCATACAGGTTAAGGTATGTCTTAGATTCTATTCAAAGAGCTTTAGCTACTAAAGTTTTCCGTAATCTTTCCACAAAGCAGGTATGGCTGTTCCTTGGCATGGCTTTCAGCACACTGATCCAGATACTTTATTTTGCCTCTCTTGCCACTTTTCTGCTCAAACCCTTTTAAAGCCAAAATGAAATCATTAATTCTTTAAATTAACTGTTTTAATTGTATTCAGATACATAATGTAATACAAGCTGGGTTCATGTTACAGCTTTGGTGAAAGAAAACAAGATGTATTTTAATGATGATAATGGTTTTACTTTAAGTTAAAGCTGTTAAAATCCAGCATAAGAACTAGCTACATTAAGAACAATTTGTTTTGGGAGTAGATAAAAGTGGTTCTTTTTACTCTGCTGCTGCTTCTGTGATATGTGATTCAGTGAAACAAATAGTAAACTCCAATAAACTGAACAATTTCATTTTATATTAAAAAAACAAACTGTAGGCCTCTTAGTGCAAATCAGATGGAACATAAAAATACTTAATGAAAAGCCTGTGAGGTTACCCTATGATAATCACCCTAATCATAGAATATAAGTAATCTTAAGACTAAGCAGTTTCATTAATAAATATTTATGGAGTAGACACAATAAATATGACACCTGAAAAATATCATTTTTTAAAAAAGACTTCTTGGCCTATAAGAAGGATAATTCTTTGAAAAATATTCCCAAGCCTATCTTTTGCTAAATTGTTTGATTTCTGAGTTACTTTAAAATATCTGGTTATTCGTTTGCCAGCTATTGAGAGCCTACTCTGTGCTAAATTCATGAAAATCATGAACCAGTACTACATAGTTTCTGCCATCAAAGAGCTTTCAGTCAGGTGGAAAAAAGCAACACAATAAATACAAAATCATAGAATCTAAGAGGAAGAAAATTATTTCTGGCTGTCTAAAGAAATATAAGAATTTATAATCATGGCTGGGCAGATATAACACCTACCTAGGTATTCGATAAATCAGTGTTTGTTTTGTTCATTACTGTTTTGTATTGCATTTACATGTGTCATAGCTTGCCTATTCTCTATTTTTTTTTAATTTTTTAAAATTGTTTTTTGACAGAGAAAGAGACAGAGAGAAGGGGGAGGGACCAGAGCAGTCTCCATTGTTGACAGCATTAGTTTTCCATATAGTTTCACTCCACAGGTGAGCGCTGGGCTGTGCAGGGCAGGAACTGGGCCAGGACCCTCCCGCATAGACCCCAGCAAGAACTGAGCTGGGGGCACACCCCAATTCAGCATATGGGTCTGCATGGGCCAGGCCCGGAATTTGATCCTCAGACTCCAGGGCTGCAAAGTGAGCGCTTAACCCGCTGAACCATCCCAGCTTCCCCTCTAATCTCTATTATACTGAATAATTACTGAGTAGTAAACAATGCTGTCATGTCTGTTCTTCAAATAGGCTACTTTTTGTTATGGCTTCCAGAATGAATTCAGCCTGTCCCAAACTTGCAATCTGATATCATCACAGTCTATCACCGTGGCAGTCATGTTCTCACTTCAGCTCTATACTTCAGCCATTGCCCTGACCCCAAGCCTATAGATAGATATCAATATATATCTTCTTGCCAGTTTCTATCTTACCAGCCTGTGTCACCCACAGTCACCTGGTTAGATTACCTGTTGACAACCAGATTGCCAGTGTTCTATGCTTCTTAACTAGGACTGTATATCCTGGTGGGGGATGAGGTAGTCTACATGGAAGTCCAGGTTTTCACAACAATTACCATTTAGTCAGTTTGTGTTCCCACCTGCCCCACCCCCACCCCCTCTCTCTGCCTCTCCTCTCTCTCTCTCTCTCTCTCTCTCTCTCCCTCCCTCCCTCCCTCCCTCTCCTTCCGATGTCCATCTGTCAGGAAGTGTGATATGTCATTATCTAGCACCGATTACACTTCTCTGGCTTTTGGTCTGCTGGTCATAATGTTAGATCCTCCATGGTTCTCTCTAACCTCACCAGCAAGTACATTTTGTGTCACTTTCTACAAGTTCTGCCTGCCATTGTGCTTCTACCCCTCTTCGCTTCTAAACCACTGGTGTCATTGCTCATCTCCTGCTAGGCAAAGGTAGTCCTCATGTCACACTTACCTGTTGATGTTAATTGCATCTGATCCCCTAGTCTTCCTTGATGCCCAGTGATAAATGCCAATAACATTTTTTTTTTAAAGATTTATTTATTGTTTTTGACAGAGAGAGAGAGACATACAGTCAGAGACAGAGAGAAGGGGAGGGCCCAGAACAGTCTTCACAGTTGCACATCATTGGTTTTTCCACATAGTTTCAATCCACAGGTGGGCGCAGGGCTGCACAGGGCAGGAACTGGGCTGGGGTCTCGCCCCAGTGAGAACCAAACTGGGGACACTCCCCAGTTCAGCACATGGGTCCGCACGGGCCGGGGCTGGGATTCGATCCTCGGTCCCCGGGGCTGCAAAGTGAGCGCCTAACCCACTGAGCCATCCCGGCTTCCCCAACATTTTTTTTTAATAAATGTAATGGAGAGCCTTTAAGAAGTTAGCCACCTATTATGTAAGAAACAGAAGGCACGTGTGACTTTTAAAAACTAACCCAAGGGATGTGAGGATGACTCAGCGGGTTGAGCACTCATTTTGCAGCCCCGGGGTTCGAGGATCATATGTGTTTCCCATGTAAGAGGCCCCCAGTGGGGGCATGCCTCCCATGTGGGAGGCCCCTGGCCGAGTTCCTGCCCTGTGGCCCTGCACCCACCTGTGGAGTGAAACTATATCGAAATCTAATGACATACAACTATGGAGACTTCTGTGGGCCCTCCCTCTTCTCTCTCTTTGTGTCTCTCTCTCTCTCCCTCTCTCTCTCTGTCAAAAACAATAAAATAAATCTTTAAAAACTAACCCAGACTTAAGAACCACAAAAGATACTGGCTCTCCATAACTAAAAGGTTGCTGGCCTTTGGTTTAAAATATTCAGAAAAGCTGTGACTCCTTGAAAGTCAGAGAATTTTGTACATATTTCAGAGATGTCTTCTTTGTTTTGCCTTGCAAGTTTGCCACCTATTTCCAGGATGAACTTTTTTATTTTCTTGATTTCTATGGGAGTGTAATGAAAGTAAGAGGGAGAATTCTGTTCTTTATGAAAAGTAGTTATTATGTAAAAGTTGAAAAAGTTATGATAAAAAGTCACTATTATTACATAATAAAAACATTTTTTTTCCTTTTCATTTTATATCTAGCGTTCAATAAAGATTCGAGATTCAAAATTTGGTTTAGCTCTTGTCATAGAAAGCTCTCAGCAGGTAAGATACTTTTATATTTTTTAAACCTTTAATAGATTTTTAAAGATTTATTTTTTATTGTTTTTGACAGAGAGAGGTACAGAGTCAGAGACAGAGAGAAGAGGGAGGGCCCAGAACAGTCTCCATAGTTGCACATCATTGGTTTTTCCACATAGTTTGACTCCACAGGTGGGTGTGGGGCTGCACAGGGCAGGAACTGGGCTGGTGTGAACCTGGTGAGAACCGAACTGGGGGCACTCCCCAGTTCAGCATATGGGTCCACACAGTCCGGGGCCGGGATTCAATCCTTGGTCCCCGGGACTGCAAAGTGAGTGCTTAATCCACTGAGCCATCCCGGCTTCTCTTGATTTTGAAAACTATGTGACAGTCTATTTTTAGTTTTATTTATATAATCAGTTTACATCCAGGAATAATATTAGGTGTAACATGAAGTTATATATGTGAAGAATTTTAAGTCACCTATTAATTGTCCTCATAGGAAAATCCTGCTTATGTTTCTTTGTTAGATAGATATAACCATCATTATCATTATGATTGTTGTGTTTAGTGACAGAGTCACATCACTGTACTTTTCTTGTACTGTCACAGTGTTTACACAATCCTACGGTACAATTCATATATAACCCCATTTTACAGTCAAGGAAACTGCGGTCTGGTGAATTTAGAAACCTTGCTCATGTTCTCAATTAATATGTGGTGGGGCAAAGTCTGACTGATTCACAAAACTGTGTTGCAGAAACAGATATATACAGACACATACACACACACCCTATTTGAGATTTTATACTCTCACACATGGATTATACTATATTTAATTATAAACTGCTATGCCTCATTATGCCAGGTTTTTGAAGAAATACATTTAAACAAAACATTTACTTATTTATAAAACCACATCTCTTCTACATTCTAAGTTTAAACACGACTGTGTACTCACTCCTTTCCTCTGGCCTATAGATTAGTAGCTGCCATTTATTGAGTGCTTACTATGTTCTTTTGTGTCATATATACATTATTTTATTTACTACAAGAATTTGGTAACCATTTTATGGTTAGAAAATTGAGGCTTAGAAAGATAATGTAAGTAAGTTTTTCAGCATCATACAGCTAATAAATTTGTTTTAAACACGGAATTTGAATCCAAAAGCATATGCATTCAACCCAGAGCATATGCTCTTATCTATTACAGTATGCTACTTAATTTTTTAATACTCTTCTTTAACAACCTGTCATAGTCAAGTTTATTTCCTAATTCTTCAAGGAGATAGCCTTAGGTAGGCTATTCCCTTAATTCTTTTAAAGATTTTTTATTGTTTTTGACAGAGAGAGAGAGAAATACAGAGACAGAGATAGAGAGAAGGGGGAGGGCCCAGAACAATCTCCATATTTGCACAACATCAGTTTTTCCACATAGTTTCATTCCACAGGTGGCTGCGGGGCTGCACAGGGCAGGAACTGGGCCAGGGTCTCACCCTGGTGAGAACCAAACTGGAGGCACTCCCCAGTTCAGCATATGGGTCCACACGGGCTGGGGCCAGGATTCAATCCTCGGTCCCCGGGGCTGCAAAGTGAGCACTTAACCCACTTAGCCATCCTGGCTTCCCCCACTTACCGGTAATTCTTTTAATATGTAGTCTATTCCTTTTGAAGGTCTAGCTCAAGAAAAACTTAGTTCCCTTGGCCTTCACAATCTACAGTATATTTTTTTAAGTCTTAAAATATCAGCTTTTATATTTATATATGAAATGATATAATAATATCCAAATATCTTTACTTTAAATATTAAATATTACTTTAAATATTAAATATTTAAAGTAATCCTGAGTGAAAGAGATTTTGGGAGGAGGGTGAAGTTACAGATAGAATACAGTTGGCTATATTCTATTACTTGTGTAAGCTGGATGAACACATACTGTACTCTTTTTTCCATTTTTGTATGTTTTAAGTTTTCCATAATAAAAATTTTAATTTTAAAAAACCAGCTTACATATTGTGCTCTGAAATAAAGTCAATTATACCTATAATTTATCATATACTTAAATACCATTTCTCAGGCTCATTTAATTTAATTTCTTTCTTTCTCTTTTTTTTTTTTCTTGTAGAGTGGAGGATATGTTCTTGGATTTAAAATAGATCCTGTGGAAAAACTACAAGAATCAGTTAAGGAAATCAATTCACTTCACAAAGTCTATTCTGCCAGTCCAATATTTGGAGTGGATTATGAGATGGAAGAAAAGGTAATTTGTTCACTATGTGAAATACTTTAACACTATCTATAAAATTCAGATATAAATGCAGTTGTGTACAATTTTATTCTAAACTGTTTTAAGTGATGACTATATAGACTCTGCTCAGAGCATGGCCTCCGGGCTCTCCCTGATTTGTGCTTACTACTTGTCTTCTCACTGGCTGCTTCATTATTTATTCCTGCCCTTCTAGATGAGCATCTCATCCAGAGAAGTCTCCATATGCAAGGCTCCTCTGATGTAGACAGACTTGAATCTCTCACTCTCAGCTTTATTTTATTCTACTTCAGCCTCCTATTAGCATGGGCAAACCTTAGAACCCTCACAGACACCCTTTTCTATCCTTAAGACCCTACAATATAGCAACTCCAGGAGTCTGCTCCACCAATATGGTCTGTGTCTATTCTTACCATCAGTGCCTCTGCCATACCAGTTAGGAAATACTTTGACTATCACTCCCACTTGCCTGCTCTTTGCCTTCCTCATGATTTCTGGATTCTGCACCGATCTTTGCTCTCCAAGTACAACAGTTCTCTTCTGGCTTTTACTCTTGAGCCTCTGCAGCTAGGACCCTTGTCATCCAGTCTGTCACTGTACACTCACCAGCCACTGCATTAGAGATGTCCTTCCTGTCTGTTTGGTCAGCAGCACCCTTGTTAGAGGCTGTCTCTCTGGTGCCTCACTGACTGCTCTATACCAAGCTCTCTTGTGTGTTCTTTTGGGCCCTCACTATACACTCTGTTGCTGGTGTCCTTGTCATCCACTCTTTCATAAGTGTCTCTGCTGATACTCAGCATGTTGAGTCATATCATATATCACATATATAATCCATTTCTCCTCCTGCTATTGGAGTATAGCAGGTGACCAGAGAAGACCAGGAAGTAGAGCTGGGCAGCTAAGTAAAAATTCATACCCTCTGACTTCAACCATGCCCTGGCTGCCTGGTAGTGCTCCTTGTACTTAATTTTTTTTTCTCTTCCTGCCAGATTCCAGACATATATCCCCCTCTCCTTCCACCTGAAACATTTCTCTGGGTTATTGCTGCTGTATTCCACATGCGCTCTATGTATTTCATCTCCTGAACCATCCTTTTCTGTTTTCTTCCCAACCTGCACTTCTTTCAGCATTCTCCCCTTCACTCTACCTTCTCTGTATATTCCTCAGTGATACCATCACCTTCTCCTCCTGTTTCTTCAACTTGTATTTGTGTAGGTGACTCCCAAATCTGTCTATCTGATCTTACTTAACACATATGCTCAGCTTATCATGATTACAAATATTCTTGACTATAGATGAGCATGTCAAATAACATAAATTGAATTTCTCATTTAAAGTTTACCTAAGTAATTTAATCAGGTAAATAATTTTCCAAGTAAATAAGATACACTAGGACTTGGTTGAGTATCTTAAATTTGGCATACCTAAAATGGCACCATTTTTCTCAGTAGGATCCTGCTGATTTATCTATTTATTTAATACTTATTTATTTTTAACATTGTAAATATAAGCTGTGCTCAAAACCTTGGAGTTTTCCTTTTTTATTTATCCCATTATCTTATTTTACAATTCAGTCAATTATACCTGTCTCTTCTCTGTTCCTATTCCTTCCTTTCCATACAAACCTGACTTTAATCCCATTTCACCATTTATTTATGTTTCTAGGCAAATTTGAGTTTGTTTTCTCATTATAAAATGAAGATTATTTATCTTACAAAGTTATTGATCATGTCCATAAAGTGCCTGGCACATAGAAGACAGTCAGTGTTAGTTCTGTACCCATTCTCTACCTTTTGTTTATGCTCTTTTTCCCTTCTTTGGCCCCAGTGCATAATAATAGCCAGCCATGATAGCTTACTCTCTCACCTCCTGTAAGTCCCTACTCCACCTCTGTAGGGAGGTCTTCCCTGACTATCTGTAGCAGCAACCTCCACCACGTTTTTGTCCCTTATTCTGTTTGCTTGCTTTACTTTTGATACTACTAATCAGTTTCCTCTACTATTGTATTAACAGTCTCCATGAAGTCAGGGAATTTTGTCTATTTTCTTAACCACTATATCTCTAGCAATCTAAGTTGGCACTTAGTGAATATTCATAGTTGTTGAATGACTATGTTGAACACCTACTGTTGGCCATTGACTGGTCTAAGAACTTTATATGCATCATCTCATTTAATCCTTGCCCAAATACTATGAAGCGTATTGTTGTTGTTGTTGGTAATCTCACAGTTAAGGATCCTGAGGCTTAGATAGGTCAAATTACTTGTAGTCACACAGATGTGAACGTGGTTGAAACACTGAGGCTAACTAACCTCAGATTATGGAATCAGGTCACTGTTTTGGGAAACAGTACACCTCTACCCTCAACCCTCCCCCACCAATTACCTATAAATGAAGTTCAAATTCTTTGGGCTGGTATTAAAGAATGTCAGACTTCAGTCTACCTTTCCCACCTTATCTGCACAGCCAGTGTCTGGTTGTGAATATTGAACACTGTCCAACTCTAGAGAACATTACTCACATAGACGTTAGTGTGAACAATGCTTCCTGGTGTCGGTCAATACAGTAGCCCTACTTACCTCCTCTGTTTCATGAGACTCTTACATATGACAAGACTGGATTATTTGTCATTCTCCAGCCTCATCCTGTGGTTTCTCATCTTTGGTGATAATGATACCCACTGCCAGGAATACCCTTTTCCCTAATCCTACCTATAAAAATCATTCTCATCTTAAAAGCCCAGAATCACTTGCCAACCTTTTCTTCATGAAAGTTTGAGGGATCATAGCCAGAAGTTATGCAATCTCCACACTTTTATTATAATAGATACTGCATTTGTTACAGCTAGTTTGCATAGGTTGAACCCTTTGACCATTTTCAAGTATTAATAATATAAATGGAAGTTTCATATTGTTCAACCTAATATTATTTGTGATTGTATTTTATCTTTTGTTCCACTCCTATTAGAATACAAACCTTTTGTAGGTAAGGATAGGGCCTTTATAACCTTGGTAGCACTAGCATGATACCTAATACACTAGAGATACTCAAATATTTTAAAAATGAATTAATAAATATGAATGTTGTATTGCATTCTGCCTTACCTTTTGAATAATCTATACAAATTTTTAGTCTCTTTCACAATTCTACTTAATAACTATTTTGAAGAAAATTGAAAATTTGCTATTATGCAAAACTTATTTTTTTTTCCAACTATGTGAAAGAAAATCAGATAAAGTCCAATAAGGTTTTTCCTTTAAGGATATCTCTGGGTATCATATTAGGTATATGTAAAATTGTCATTTTAATTCTTTTGATGATAGTGACTTCAGATTTGAAACCTTCAGTTTAATTGACTCATTTTATTAAATCAAGTTAGTTTTAATAGAATGTAAATTATGCAGTGATTTTTTTTTTTTTTTACGATTTATTTTTATTGTTTTTGACAGAGAGAGAGATACAGAGACAGAGACAGAGAGAAGGGAGAGGGCCCAGAACAGTCTCCATAGTTGCACATCATTGGTTTTTCCACATAGTTTCATTCCACAGGTGGGCACGGGGCTGTACAGGGCAGGAACTGGGCCAGGGTCTCACCCTGGTGAGAACTGAACTGGGGGCACTCCCCAGTTCAGCATATGGGTCTGCACAGGCCAGAGCCGGGATTCGATCCTTGGTACCCGGGGCTGTAAAGTGAGCGCTTAACCCACTGAGCCATCCTGGCTTCCCCTGCAGTGATTTTTATAAGACTTGAGTACTTTGAGTTGTATTATCCTTTTACAAGTATTTACAATTCTCACAGCACATTTTACTAAAGTTATTTATTTAATTAATATTGTCTCTTTGATCCATTTTCACATTTACCAATTTTCAGCCACAGCCCCTTGAAGCTCTGACAGTTGAACAAATTCAAGATGATGTAGAAATAGACTCTGACGATCACACGGATGCTTTTGTGGTGAGCATCACAAAGGAGAGCTACTGAACTTCCTGTGATTTTTTTAAACCACCATAGAAATTGAGACTTTTGAGAGTATATTAAACACGAGTTGGAGAGTAATATCCTTTTTAAGTTAGGGATGTGTGTGTGTGTGAAATTACTTTTAAATTACCAAACTGGGAACTAGTTTAAGAACACAGTTATTTAGAAGATTTCAGGTATATGAAGAGTTTTTTCATAACTTAGAATAATAGAACATGTTAAATATAGCTAATTAAGTTACAAAATCTGTACTTTCTATAATTAATATTTATGAGATGACTTCCCTTCAGTTTTAGGTATATTATCTTAAAATGGCTATCTATTTGAACAATAAACTTTACTGTTTCCAAATTTGTATTTAATTAATAACCAAAATAATAATAATGTTTACTTTATATTGTGGTCCATGAATCTGACCAGAATGCCTCTCTGGGAATAAATATTTTTAAACAAAAATGTGAAATTAGTATAAAATATTTAGTTATAAACTACTACTATCTTAAACTATATACATTTGCTAACACATTGAAGCACGAATTGCTTTGTTTTGTTTTGCCAGCATCTTCTAAATGAAAAGTAGGGATGAAATCTTATCCCTTCTAAGTCACTCTTTTTATCTCCTTTCAAGTTAACAATGCTAATTATATAATCATTACAAAGTACAATTACAAAGAGCTTAAAGTGTACCTCTTCAAGACTTTAATAATGCTTGACAGAAAAAGTGAATTCTGCTACCAGCATTGAAAAGATAATTGAGAAAAACATTAGACACATAACAACAGAATATTAAATACATTTAGTCATAGAATTGTTCTGTAAATTAATTACCAGTTCCTTAGCTCACTGACCTATTATATTATGTCAAGTATGTGAAATATAATTTTCTTTGTCTTATAGGCTTATTTTGCTGATGGCAATAAGGTAAGGATATTTTACCTATAGTATATATGAAAAGAAACCTTTCTATTTTCCAACATTAAGTATTCACAAACTTATGTGAAACCTATTTGTTGTTTTTTTTTTCCTTGGCCACCTTCTCTGTTCCCATCTCATCCTTTTATCTCCCAAAAAGCAACAAGATCGTGAACCTGTATTTTCAGAAGAACTGGGGCTTGCAATAGAAAAATTGAAGGATGGATTCACCCTACAGGGACTTTGGGAAGTAATGAGTTGACTTTGAGTTGAGCTGGATTTCTACTTAAAGATATCTCAAGATTAAAGATACTAATGGCCTGATATAAGGCATGGAATAATTTTTACAGTAAAAGCTTTTCCAAAAGAGTTTTTTAATGATTAAGAAAAAAACATTTATTTAAGATTTTACTGCCATTTTTCTAAAAACTGTATTTAAAATTGTAATCAAAATATGTTTGTAAATATGTTTATTTTTTTCATAATACTTGTAAATTACTAGTCTACAGATACTAAATGAGTGTATCATGTTGAGTTTAATAAAGAATTTATGCAGCACCATTTAATGTTTTGAAAGTTATTTTAAAGAGTAAGACTCTTCTTGTGGAGTAATGAAAATAGTTTTTTAATTATAAAAATCTGCTTTAAATATATTATCAGATAGCTCCAAATGTAAGCCAACTATAATATAAATTATGACCCTTAAACTTGTCATTTTTGGTGATCATTTCTGTAAAAACTAAAAATTATAACTAACTCTGGAATATATCAACCCCTTATAAATAAAGTTTGGGGCACTGTTTTGTAAGTTATTTCAAAATAGTTTTGGCAAGAATATATTTATTGAGGAAGCTGGGATAGCTCAGTGGGTTAAGCACTCACTTTGCAGCGCTGGGGACCGAGGATCGAATCCTGGCCCCGGCCGGTGCAGAACCATGTGCTGAACTGGGAGCTCCCCCAGTTTAGTTCTCTCTCTGTATCTGTATCTCTCTCTCTCTGTCAAAAAACAATTAAAAATAAATAAATAAATAAATAAATATTAAAGAATATATTTATTTCGCAAGTAAATAGTTTTAAGTAATTTGTAAATAGTGTTTTTGTTTGTTTTTTTTACTTTCTCCTTGTTTATATTCATTGAAACTTCTTTGAAGTTTTCAAAAATAGGATATTATTTTCAGATTTCTCGATTAGGTATGATCTAGTGACCTCTCTGGCATCAATGTTTTTTTGCCACTGCTTTAGTATAAATTAACATCATAAGGAACCTTTGTCAAATTATTGCAATTAACCAGAGGAACCCTTTTTCACTAGAGCAGGCGTGCTCAACCTGTGGCCCAGAGCAGCTTTCAATACTTAAAACATCATGAGATTTTTTGGGTGGCTCTTCTTCCAATGTGGCCCTGGGAAGCCAAAAGGTTGGGCACTGCTGCTCTAGAGGGTAAGGAGTGAGTCTGCAAAAACACTGAAAATAAGATTCAACTGCATATACGAACATAAACACATAGTACAACCAAGTGCTAACCTGAGTCTAATAAAAACCAATGAACAAAAGCTATACAGTGCCTTCTTAGGAAAAGATTTCTACATTTTTAAGGGATGGGATAATAATAATCTGTATTACGGGGGGAAAGGTTGTTGGAAAAACTTACACAGGTCACAAAATGCTACCAGGAATATTGTTTAAATAGTTTTTCAAGCAAGAGAGACTATAAAATTGCCGACGTATAAGGAATAATCTCAAATGTCATATCAGGGTGTTTGCATCTGACTCATTAATCTTTTCAAATGTTAGGTGTTTCATGTAGAGAGAAATGAGTCATTTATTGTTTAAACAAGGGACCAGCTGTTACTGTTTTCTAGTGCGTTAAAACCTTCGTGGCATCTATAAATGGAAAAGGAGTCGATGAGCTCTTTCAGCTGTTGTTTTAGCAGCTGACAGTACCACTGATTTCACCGTGATGTAAAATAAGAGGAAAAACTTTTACTCATGGATAGAGATCTTGAAATTTAAAAATACATAATTCCCTGATCTAGGGGCATTCATTCATTTAACAAATATTTATGGAGCAGCCAGGAGGCCCTGGAGCAAGAGCATTGAACAAAACAAACCAAAAAAAAGCTCTGTCTTCATGGACCTCATGTTCTTTTGAGCATGTTTAAGAGTACCAGCCTTTGAAATACAGTATATCTACAGTGCCACTAAGTTTGGAAAATGTAACAAATAATAAAATATTTCATGAGTAAGTACATGATGGTTTCTGTATATAAACAAAGGATCAATTTTTTTCAAATCATGCCTTTTGCATTCCATAATTAATATGGTGTTCTATTATAACCAAAAATTTAAATTATAATTTTATTCATACATCCTTTTTTTCATGTATATATGACAAGAAATTGTACAGGTGATGTAGCACTTCATCATGTTTGCTGTGTTCAGTGGATAACATTATTCTCATGGGGTCAACATGTTTTTTCACTTTTTATTTAAAGAAAGATCTTCAACACTTAAAATCACAGAATATATTTTGTGATCTTAGGGTTTTTTTATTTCCCTAGTATTGACTTTAAACTATTCCTATTTGTTTTTTCCTGGTTTTGATGATTTCATTTACCCTTTTGCATTTATTTTACTTGTTTTATTGTTATTATTGTCTGCCACATCAAATATTTTGTAGAGCAAGGCAGGGTGTGAATAAATAATTTTATAATTTAATTCTATATTAATGATAGTTTTTTTTCACTTAAGGATAAAGATAATTTAGAATGTCTTAGGAAATTAGCAGTTTCTGTGCATTTATTCAATTATGATGGGGTATTATTTTTAAGGTTTTTTTTTAACACTATAGAGTATATAAGTAGAAGTCTTTAAGTTTCCTGCTTCTGCTTCTAAAAGAAAATTGTATTTCTCACTGTTGTAAGTCAAAAATAAAAGTTTGTAATAGTTATTGGAAAAGGGTATGAGTATTCAAATGAACTCACCTCATATTCTTGACCTTTGCTTCATTAATCCAGATAGCCAAGTAGCTTGCCACTAGACCATTTTTAGTGGACTGACTCATTTTTATGATTCAGTTTTCTGTTAGTTCAGTAAACATTTTCTTGGGGTAGCCTGTATCAGCATATCTTCTAACACTTTATATATTTTAAAGCTTTCCACTTCATTTCAATCTCTTGCTTTTTAGCTGTTTCCTTAATGATAAGAAGTTTCAGTTGTTGCTTTCAATCCATAACAGCTGCAAGTACAACTCTTCTTTCCAAACTAGCTCTCCTAAATTCCCGTTGTTAGAGTTGGCATCTATATTTAGCTGGTGGGATTAAATTGCAAAGGCTTCAAGCTGGGCAAAGAGCACTGGGCTGCCTTTTTACAGCTAGACCTGTGTGCTGCGAAGAGCTCAGGCCTTCAGTATCCCCTTCCTTACCCAGGTCGCCCACAAAATGGATTCCCAGAGGGAACTCGCAGAGGAGCTGCGGCTTTACCAATCCACCCTTCTTCAGGATGGTCTAAAAGATCTCCTGGATGAGAAAAAATTCATCGATTGCACCCTAAAAGCAGGTGACAAAAGTCTTCCTTGCCACAGATTGATTTTGTCAGCTTGTAGTCCTTACTTCCGTGAGTATTTTTTGTCTGAAATTGATGAGGCGAAAAAAAAGGAGGTGGTACTGGATAACGTGGAGCCTGCCGTACTGGACTTAATCATCAAGTACCTCTACTCCGCCACTATTGATCTGAACGACGGAAACGTGCAAGATATTTTTGCATTGGCCAGCCGCTTTCAGATCCCCTCGGTGTTCACTGTCTGCGTTTCTTACCTTCAGAAAAGACTTGCTCCTGGTAACTGTCTAGCCATCCTAAGATTAGGACTTCTTCTTGACTGCCCAAGACTCGCCATCGCTGCCCGTGAATTTGTGTCTGATCGCTTTGTACAGATTTGTAAGGAAGAAGACTTTATGCAGCTGTCTACACAGGAATTGATCTCAGTCATTTCTAATGACAGCCTAAATGTAGAAAAGGAAGAAGCAGTATTTGAGGCAGTGATGAAATGGGTGCAAACAGACAAAGAAAACAGGGTTAAAAGCCTTAGTGAAGTGTTTGATTGTATCCGCTTTCGCCTTATGACAGAAAAATATTTTAAAGATCGTGTTGAGAAAGAGGACATAATTAAAAGCAACCCAGAACTCCAGAAAAAAATCAAAGTTCTCAAAGATGCCTTCGCAGGCAAACTCCCAGAACCTAGCAAAAGTACAGAGAAGGCTGGGGCTGGTGAGGTGAATGGAGATGTTGGTGATGAAGATTTACTTCCTGGTTACCTGAATGACATTCCCAGGCATGGGATGTTTGTCAAAGACCTCATCCTCATGGTTAATGACACAGCTGCAGTGGCTTATGATCCCACAGAAAATGAATGCTACCTTACTGCATTGGCTGAACAGATTCCCAGAAATCATTCCAGCATCGTTACCCAACAAAATCAGGTATACGTGGTAGGAGGACTATATGTGGATGAAGAAAATAAGGATCAGCCCCTACAATCATACTTTTTCCAGGTAAGAAAGGTTATTTTTATATAAGTAAAGAAACAAAGAAAAGGTTGTTACACGCCATCCAGTTAGTTGATTTGTGGATTAGTCAGGCTGCTTGCATTTTCTACTTGATATCGTGTTCCAGTCAAAAAAAAAAGCTATAAATTAATCAGATGTCCTACCTTTTTTCAAGTTTCCTTGAACTGATTTGAAGTTCTTATGGTAGCATATCATCTCTTATTTATGGTTATTGCCTATAATATAATTTTGTTGAAAATGAAAAGAACTTGTGTATATATTTTACACACTTTGAATTACCATCTAGAAAAACTGCACAAGGGATGTGAAAGCAGCTGGCCAATGCAATTTGAGTTAACAATATTTAGAAATTTTTATTTATGATAATTTTTAAGTCTTAGTTTTCCATGTATAAGTCCTTCATTTTTTTTGGTTAAACTTATTCCTAGATATTTCTTTTTGTTGTGATCGCAGAAGGTATTGTTTTTCTCATTTCTGTTTCTGAAGTTTTGTTGTTTGTATATAAAAATGCAATGGAGTTTTGTACATTTTGTATCCTGCAACTTTACTGTATTTGTTTATTATTTCTAATAGTTTTCTGGTGGGAAAATTTTATATATATAGATATATATATATGACAAATGATCACACTTAGACATTATTACAACTTAATCTGTTTTGTGAAACCACGGAAGTTTCCAAGAAGAGACCTCCTAAATGAATAGATTCTTTGTAGTTTGTTTGAAGAGAGTTTGTTTCATATTAACAACATTATACTTTATCAGTTTATGCCAATACCAGTACTTTGTAGCTTACAGCTAGCTCAAAGACTTTGTTTAGGTCATACTACTCACGGCCAGGGGGTTATGAGCACTTGAGTTGGACAGGCCAAAGATAAGGAAGTGTAGCATGTCATACATACCACAGTCACTGTGTACTCTCAAAGTGTGTATGCTGTGCATTCACAAAATACTATATTTCACCAGCTTTTTCTAATCTTGAAAAATGTAATTGGAATAATACATATGAGTCATCCTTCTTAAGTTTCAAAGTTCCACTGAAGAATGTTAACTATGAAATATAAAAATAAAATAGAAGCTATAACTATAAGTATTTGAATAAGGGCCAGAAAATTTCCTAAGCCCTAATTTTAAATTCAGGTAAATTCCAGAAAGGACAAATTCAATTTAAAAAGCAATAATTATATCTAGGAGATTTAAAAAAAACACAAAAATCAAACAAAAACAAACAAATGAAAAAACACATCAAGACACAGACAGGTAACTAGAAATTTTTGTTCCAAGGAATACTTATAGCCTTATCTTTATTCTCTTCTATCCTGTTACTACCTTTACTTTTATTGACACAATATCTCATTTCTGGTTCAAGAAACCTGCTTGATGTTCTTTATAACTACAAAAAAAAGTTACACAAAGTTGAAAGGGTCAACTCCTTGTCATTACCCATGCCTTGCTCCTTTTAAAAGTCACAGATACCGAATCCCGGCCCAAGCCCCAGCCTGTGCAAAACCCGTATGTAGAACTGCAGCACGACTGGTATCCGCCAGGATGGCTTAGTGGTGAAGGTTCTCCCCTCCCATGAGAGAGGCCCCCAGTTTGGTTCCCGTCCCTCATGGCCCCACATCCTTCTGTGTGAAATGAAACTGTTACAACTATGTACAGCTATGGAGACTGCTCTGGGCCCTCCCCCCATCTCTATTTTTCTCTCACCTTCTCTCAAACAATAAAATAAATCTTTAGACAAATCAAGCAAGCAAGCAAGCACAACCAGTGGAACAATATGCCAAAATAAAATCACTCAACCGTAACAAAATATATGTATGAGAATTTCAGGTTTTGCATTTTTCTGCTTGGTAACATCTGCTTAAAATGTATTAAGTTAGGAGTAATATGACTTTTGATCATGTACTGTAAATAGTATATGTGCTGCCAAAGCAAGCAGTTATATATATACATACTGTAAATAGATTATTTCAGGGTTTTTTTTATTGTTAAATTATTGGGGTGACATCGGTTGGTAACAATTAGTTTCCAGATGTACAAATCTACATTACATCACCTATGTATTGCATTACGTGTTTACCACCTAGAATCAGCTCTCCTTCCGTCAACATAAAAAGATTATATCTGGTGCCCTCTCCCACCTCACCCCCACTCTCCCTCTCCCTTCCTCCCTTTCCCTCAGGTAATCACCAAACTATTGAGTGTGTCCATAAGTTTTTGTTTCTTTGTTACTTCCAGTTTTATAATCCACCTAATCAAAACAGCATGGTATTGGCAGAAAAACAGATACACAGACCAATGAAACAGAATAGAAAACCCACAAATAAACCCACAAACATATGGACAGATTATTTTTGACAAAGGAGGAAAACGAAAGCCTCTTCAGTAAATGGTGCGGGGAAAATTGAAAAACCACATGCAAAAGGCTGAATGTGAACTATGATCTCTCACTATATACTAAAATTAACTCAAAATGAATGAAAGACCTCCAAATACAACATGAAACAATAAATTGCATAGAAGAAAACATTGGTACTAAACTTATAGATCTGGGGTTTAGGGAAGACTTTATGAATCTGACCTCAATGGCAAGAGAATTTTTTACATAGGCAAGACAAAGTTTTTCATAGAATTAATAGATTCATCAAATCTTTGAACAGCACATCTTAAAATAATCTACATCCAAACCCTAATTTTAAGGATGAAGAAACAGGAACCAAAGAGGTGAAAAAGCTTGACAGTTCACCTATGAAAGAGCCTGGCAGTTGGTCTGTTTCTTCTGCTGTAGGAAGTGCCCTCTCAGGGGTTGTCCAGAGATGTAAGCAGTACTACAGAGTGTACGCAGTAAACCCTCCAGCATGGGACGATGGTGGCTGTCATTCCCATTTTATGAAACAAAACTGTGGGTTTTTGTAACTTGCATTTGAATATCACTTAAAGGCTCTGTGAGCTTGGGCAAATTACCCTTTCTGTGCCTCAGTTTCCTCATCTGTGAAGTGGAAATAATAAAAGTGCCTATCCTGGAGGACTAAATGAGATTGCCTGTGTAAAATATTTAGTACGAACCCTGTCACAGAGTAAAAAACTCCATACATGTTCGTTATTATTTATACTGTACTAAACATCACTTTAAAAAAAAAATTATTTTAGGGGAAGCCGGGATGGCTCAGAGGGTTAAATGCTCACTTTGCAGCCCCAGGGACTGAGGATCAAATCCAGGCCCTGGCCCGTGTGGACCCATATGCTGAACTGGGGTGAACTTCCCATGCAGGAGGCCTCCAGCTCAGTTCCCGCCATGTGTAGCCCCTGCCCACCTGTGTGGAACGAAACCAAGTGGAAGACTGATGACATACAACTATGGAGACTGCTCTGGGCCCTCCCCCTTCTCTCTGTCTCTTTCTCTCTCAGACTCTGTCAAAAACAATAAATCTTTAAAAAAATGTTTATTTTATTGTTTTGAGAGAGAAAAGGGGGGGAGGGCCCAAAGCAGTCTCCATAGCTGCACATCATTAGTTGTGACATAGTTTCATTCCACACAGGTGGATGTGGGGCTTCGCAGGGTGGGAACCGAACAAGGGGCCTCCTGCATGGAAGGTGAGAACCTTTGCCTCCATCTAGGCAATTACCAGTTGTACAACAGTTCAGCATATGGGTTTGCACAGCCCAGGGCTGGGATTTGATCCCCCGACCTCACAGCTGCAAGGTAAGCACTCAACCTGCTGAGCTACCCTGACATCCTCACACCACTTTATCAAAGCATTTTTTTTTTCCAAAAATGAAGGCATCAGTGGTCATCAATCTACAAGTAGACATTGAAATTAGTAAATGCAAAGCTAACAGTGCACTTGGGGTTATTAAACCAACCATCTCATTTAGCTTAATTAGTGCTTTGCTTTAATCAAGGTTAGTAGACCAGATATTAATGGACTTCCACGGGGACTCTTCCTTATACCACAGCCTTTAATATCTGCATCTAATCTTGATATCCAATTATTCCCAGTTTTATTTGTTTTTTCTTCTGTTACATAGAAGTAGCACTAGAGAGATCAGCCAATGTATGGCTGCTACCTCGGAAAGCAGTTTTCTTGTGTCTTGGTGTCCTAAAATGCAAAGTGGAAAAATCTTAAAATTTTCAGTAATGAGTTGTAATAGTAGGAGTAGGCTGAAACTGATGTCAGCCATACCAGAATCTCCTACCCCTGAATCATGGGCACTTAGAGGACTGTCTTAGGCTTGCAGAAGTGGCAATCGCAACAAGAAAAAAAGTTACTTCCTAATAGAAATCAAGAGAGAGAGAGGTATTTCAATTGACCTTCAAAGGCTAGGAGGTTATAAGCTATAACACCTGCCTATATCAGAAACTAATAAACTTGAAAATTTTTGAAGAAAAGAAGAAAGATATTGCCTAACGATCCAGTTGTCTGTGGATTGAGCGACAGGTCCAGCTGCCCCGCATGTCAGCTTGGGAGCATGTTAAATATAGCATGTGGGAACTCACGTACTGTGACCCTCCCTGCAGCAACAACCTCTCTTTCCCCAGTGTCCTAAAAGTCTTACGATTCCTTAGTCAAACTCACACAAAGCTGCATGGGAAGAAAATGACAAGAAACTTTAGTTCTAACTAACTTCTGGTGACCCTATTTTATTCTCTTTCCTTTGTTGAAGTCCTGCACATTTTGGTACTTTCAGCGATTTTAGTAAGCCAAGTGGATTTTCTTATTTTTCTAGGTAATTCAGATGTAAAATAGGATACTTTTGGATTATAGTTTTACTTTGTTTGCCACATCGTTGACTGTCTCGATGAATTCTAAACAACCTGTACATATTTTCTAACAAGCTCCACAATTCCTCGTATATATTTTTTTCTTTCAGCTTGATAATGTAGCATCTGAGTGGGTTGGACTCCCTCCTCTGCCTTCAGCAAGGTGTCTCTTCGGTCTGGGAGAGGTAGATGACAAAATCTATGTGGTTGCAGGCAAAGACCTTCAAACAGAGGCTTCGCTGGATTCAGTGTTATGCTATGACCCTGTGTAAGTTGGCATGACATTCCCATTTCCTAATGAGTGCCTATAACATATTCATATTTTTAGAACTGGAATTTACTAAAAGCATATAAATTCTATTATCTTCTGATTTTAGGGCCGTTAAATGGAATGAAGTGAAAAAACTTCCTATCAAAGTCTATGGCCATAATGTGATTTCACATAAGGGGATGATATATTGTCTAGGAGGAAAGACAGACGATAAGTAAGTACCCTGACATCTCCTTGCGATTTATATCCAAATGATTTTTTATTACAACGGTTTCTTCCTCTTTTTCATTTGAGTCTACATATTGAAATGGGATTTGGTTTTCACTCATAATTCTTTGGAAATGAAATTTTTAAATAAAATTTTGAAAAGTTATTGAAGTATGTAAGAAATGATTTCTGAAGGAAGACTGTATACAATTTAAAAGTTGCTAAAGTAAATCTGTAGAGGCCCAGCATATAGCTAGGAGCAAACATAGTACCTCCAACATAAGCATTCTTACAATAGAAAAAAACAGCATTTAGGAACATAATCAAGTATTTCATTTAGCTAATTTAAAATTATATTTTACTACATTAAAACCAATGGACTCTTTTATTCATTTAGTCATAAGTAAATACAAATTAAGTATATCTCTTTAATGTAATATTTAAAATATTACTACTGGGGAAGCCGGGATGACTCAGTGGGTTGGGCGCTCACTTTGTAGCGCCGGGGACAAGGATGAGTCCCGGCCCGTGCGGAACCATGTGCTGGGAGCTCCCCCAGTTCAGTTCTCTCTCTGTCTCTGTCTCTGTCTCTGTCTCTCTCTCTCTGTCAAAATAAATAAATAAATAAATATAAAAAAATAATAATAATAAAATAAAATATTACTACTAACAATAGTGCCTAACAAATACCATGGATTTGTACTTTACATTCATAAGAGAGAATTTAGATAGGTGAGTTTGAAACTGAAAAGTATAGTGACTGAAAATAGGGCAGCTGTTTCCTCAGCAGTGTTTTACTTATTTACTTACTCCTGGACAGAGGTGGTATTCAAAATATGTAACAACTGATTGCAAACAGGAACTGATAAAATAGAACAGACATACCCTGGTACACCAAGCACCCAGACTCTTGTGGGAAAAACAGGATGAAGTTTTATATATTAACCTAACTTGATTTCTAGGCACTTCTCAAGGGATAGGTTATTAGGAAAGAGATCTATCTCAAAGGGAGAAACGAGTTGAGAGTACTCCAGAAGTCAGTTAGGCTAGTAGCCCGTCTGATAAAAACAAAAATCTTCAATTTAAATAGTGAGAACTAATTTCCTGCCCTGAAACTCTAATTTGGCTTGTCATCCTCAGCCCAGTTCATAGAGATGTCCAATCCAGAATTAAGAATTGTAAGGGCAGGAGAGAAAGATATGGAAATGTGCTGGAAATAAAGAACTCTATATTCTGGAGTTAGTAATTAATGATGATTATTCAATTAAAATGACAAATGTAGCACAGAAAATGTGATTTTAAGAAGCAACGAGTTTGTACACAATCGTTTTATATTCAAAAGTAGCATTCTGAAATTTTTATATCCTCCTTTATCCCAGCTATTAAATCGCATCAAATGAATATTTAAAGGAAGGCCTTATTATAAACCCACTCAGTCAAAAATCTTATTTTGGGTAACCAAAATTTCAATTTAAAATTAAATGTCAAACCCACTACAGGTGAAATAAAAGTTCTGTAGATCAAAAAAAATCTTATTTATGGTATTTTTCCTGAGTAAATGGAATGGAAAAATTTATTAAGCAGCTTCTGACTTTGGAAACATAGCAACCCTGCCAAATGACTTTAATTGTTTCCTTTACATAGTATTAGTAAGTAGGGAATTGATATGTCAGTAAGAAGCATACAGGTACTGTCAGTAATAATATATTAATCTTGAAAATATGATTAACCAAGACAATATTGCTTGACAAATGCCAAAGTCAAGAACTTTGAAATGAGTCATTATCTGAAAGTAAGCACTGAATTGCACTACTTATCACCATTGAATCTGAAGAACGTGACTTTGTATTATGTGGTTCTAAAGACACCAAAAAACCAAAACATCCAATTTTTTTTAAAAAATGGGCAGAGGATCTCAGACATTTCTCCAAAAAGGACATACACATGGTCAATACACATATTAAAGAGGGTCAATGTTACCAGTCATCAGAGAAATGCAAATTAAAATCAAACTGTGACATCACTCACACTTGTCACAATGGCTACCTTCAATCAATCAACAAACAAGTGTTGGCAAGGATGCAGAGAAAATGGAACCCTCATGCACTGTTGGTAGGAGTACAAATTGGTGCAGCCACTATGGAAAATAATTTGGAGGCTTCTCAAAAAGTTAAAAATAGAACTACCTTATAACCTAGCAATTCATCTTCTGGTTATTTAGCTAAAGAAACTCAAAACACTAATTTGAAAAGATATAAGCACCCCATGTTCATTGCAGCACTCACTGTTTACAGTAGCCAAGATACGGAAGCAACACAAGTGCCCACTGATAGATGATTAAATAAAGAAGTGGGACGTATATACAATAGAGTATTACTCGGACATAAAAAAGCAAAAACAAAAAACACGAAATCTTAACATTTGTGACAAAATGAATGGACCTAGAGGGTATTGTGCTAAGTGAAATAAGTCAGAGTGAGAAAGACAAAAACCATATGATCTCACTTACTCATGTGTGGAATCTAAAGAACAAAATACAAACTCATCAATGCAAGGAACAAGCTGATGATTGTCATAAGGGAGGGGGATTGGGAAACTGGGTGAAAAGGTGAAAATTATAAATTGGTAGTTACACAATAGTCACAGGGATATAAATTATAGCATAGAGAATATAGTCAATAATCTTGCAACAACTATATATAGTGCTAGTTGGATACTAATTGGGGATCACTGAATAAATTATATAAATGTCTAACCACTATGCTGTACACTTGAAACTAATATCAAATAATACTGAATGTCAACTGTAACTGAAATAAATAATTAATTATAAACATAAAATCAAAAACATATATTAAAGTAATAATACTTATAATCAAATATTAGAAGAAATGTTTCTACTTCAGCTATCTGACCTTTTATAAGACTAAAGAAAAAAAATTGTCCTGACAGAGGAAGCCCAGATGGCTCAGCAGGTTTAGTACTCGCTTTACAGCCCCAGGGCCCAAGGACCAAATCCTGGCCTTGGCCCATATGGGCCCACATACTGAACTGGGGTGTGCCCCAAGTTCTGTTCTCCCTGGGGTGAGCTTCCCATGTGGGTGGCCCCTGGTTCAGCCCCCTGGCTCATGGGGGCATGCCTCCCATGCGGGAGACCCCTGTCCAGTTCCTGTCCTTCCCAGCCCCCTGCCCACCTGTGTGGAATGAAACTACTATCGAAAACTGATAACCTACAACTGTGGAGACTGCTCTGGGCCCTTCCCTTTCTCTCTGTCTCTCCCTGTGTCAAAAACAATAAAATAAATCTTTTTTTAAAAATTGTCCTCACAAATCATTGGGATTTTGTATGTTTGCTTTTTGGCTTCACCAAATATATCCAGTTAATCAATCTTTATTTGGAATTCTGAACTTCAATCAGTAAATTACAGATAACTTTAAAGAAACACAATGAACATGATAAGAATAATTCATATGAGCCCATGTTTTTCATTTAACATATAAAACTGTTTTCATTAACCATCAGCTCAGGTGATTAGTTGTCTAATCTATAGTTCCAGAGTTCTTAAAATGCAGTGGTATATTAGTGGTAGATTAAAATGAAGTGAGCCAGAGGAAGCGGGGATGGCTTAGTGGGTTAAGCACTTATTTTGCAGCCCCGGGAACCGAGGATCGAATCCCAGCCCCAGCCTATGTGGACCCATATGCTGAACTGAGGAGTGCCCCCAGTTTGGTTCTCACCAGGGTGAGACCCCGGCCCAGTTCCTTCCCTGTGCAGCCCCAAGCCCACCTGTGGAATGAAACTATGTGGAAAAAGCAATGATGTGCAACTATGGAGACTGTTCTGGGCCCTCCCCTTTCTCTGTATCTCTCTCTCTCTCTCTCTGTCTCTCTCTCTCTCTCTCTCTCTCTCTTAGAAACAATAAAAAAAATCTTTAAGAATTTAAATGAGTCATCATATTAGAGTTAAATTTAAAATAAGTACATTCTCACCTAAGTTAGCTGATTCATTCCTAGGATATTAAGATAATGAAATAAACAACATTTTTGTTCCTAAGGCACAATAAAGGGTTTATGATTTTTTTACTCTTTTCATGTCTTCTATTGAAATTAGCAACAGATGGTACCCTGTTTGGGCTTCTAGGCAGTTGCCAAAAGTAAAAGTATCCTACCCTTCACTAATATAATTAAGTTATGAAATAGTTTGGGTCCTCACATTTGGAATTGTCCTTTGCTTGGTGGCATAGAATACTTGGGAGTTTTTCTGATCCTCTGCTATACTACATATTTCACATGAGAAGCAAAGCTAAATGACTAGTGAGGTTGCTTCTTCCAAAAAAGGAAGGTTCTCAAAGGTTCATTGTGTTATCTCTTGTTTACAGAAAGTGCACAAACAGGGTATTTATCTACAACCCCAAAAAGGGAGACTGGAAAGATATGGCTCCAATGAAAACCCCTCGTTCGATGTTTGGAGTGGCAATCCATAAAGGCAAAATGGTGATTGCAGGCGGTGTCACTGAAGATGGTCTTTCAGCGTCAGTTGAAGCTTTTGACCTCACAACCAATAAGTGAGCTACTATATCTTACTACACTGTATGAACTATTGTGCATTTTAAATTTTAATTTTAGATAAAAATTAAGCTTTCTAGTTAGGAAATGGGGAGTGGAGAGCAGGAAGATAAGGGTTAAAGAAGAAATATCTTCATCTGGGTTTTTTGGCTGATACTGGGTGTAAAAATGCCAAACATTTTGCTGCATTATTTTGTACTTTGGAACACATGACCCTGAAGTTAATGTTGGAGTGCTTACTCCAGGGATATCCAATCTTTTGGCTTCCTTGGGCCATACTGGAAGAATTCTCATGGGCTGAACATAAAATCACTAACACTAATGATAGCTGATGAGCAAGAATAAATAAATAAATAAAATAATGTTTTAAGCAAGTTCATAAATTTGTGGTAGGCTGCATTCAAAGCTGTCCTGGGCTGCATCAGGCCCCTGGGCTGAGCAAACTTGGCTTAATTTGTATTTGTTATTAACTTTGTGAATCTAGTCATGCAACAGTAACATTTTTGAATAATTATCTACACGTGGGTGAATGTGCTTGTCTCTATAGAGTCATTTGATTTGAACTATGTAGTTTCTTTAAGGATGAAGAGACCTCCACCTTAGCTTGTGATATTTGCAAAGCATAAATGCTTCAGAAGTTTAATTCTTGTGTGCTCTTTATAAAATTCTTAAAGCTTCCACTTTTGAGCTCTTGTTAGCTTAAAGTTAATGTGAAAAAAGGTATTTGACAAATATTTACATAAAATTAATCTCTTAAATTTTTGAGCTGACACATCCAGATGAGCATATAATGAAGAAAAACTTAGAACACAGAACACTATTATTACTTTTATAAGAAACCACATATTCCTGATTACAAAGTAGACTTTAGTATCTAAAAAACACGAGGAAATTCTATGGAATAAGACTTAAATACTCATTAAAAATCATGTTTTGGGGGGAAGCCGGGATGGCTCAGTGGGTTAAGCACTCGCTTTGAAACCCAGGGACTGAGGATCGAATCCCGGCCCCAGCCCACGCAGACTCATATGTTAAACTGGGGTGCACTTCCCATGTGGGAGGTCTCCGGTTCAATTCTCACTCCCCAGCTCAGCCACTGGCTTCTGCCCTGTGTGGCCCCCATCCAGAATGAAACCATGTTGAAAGCTGATGACATACAACTATGGAGACTGCTCTGGGCCCTCCCCTCCTCTCTGTCTCTTGTCTGTTTCTGTCAAAAACAATAAAATAAGTCTTTTTAAAAAGTAATGTTGGGGGGAAGCCGGGATGGCTCAGTGGGTAAAGCGCTCACTTTGCAGCGCCGGGGACCGAGGATCGAATCCCGGCCCCGGCCCGTGCGGAACCATGTGCTGAACTGGGGAGTTACCCCAGTTCAGTTCTCTCTCTGTCTCTGTATCTCTCTCTCTCTGTCAAAAAATTAAATAAATAAATAAATAAATACTTAAAAAAAGAAAAGAATATTTAAAAAAAAAAAAAAAAGTCATGTTGGTGGGGAAGCCGGGATGGCTCAGTGGGTTGAGTGCTCACTTTGCAGCGCCGGGGACCGGGGATCGAGTCCTGGCCCCGGCCCATGCGGAACCATGTGCTGAGCTGGGGGCTCCCCCAGTTCAGTTCTCTTTCTGTCTCTGTATCTCTCTCTCTCTCTCTGTCAAAAATAAAAATAAATTAATTAATTTAAAAAAAAATTTTTTTAAGTCATGTTGGGGAAGCCAGGATGGCTCAGTGGGTTAAGCGCTCGCTTTGCAGCCCTCGGGTACCCCGGCCCATGTGGACCCATATGCTGAACTAGAGAGTGCCCCCATTTCAGTTCTCACCGGGACAGCCCTGTGCAGCCCCGCACCCACCTACAGAATGAAACTATGTGGGAAAACCAATGATGTGCAACTATGGAGACTGTTCTGGGCCCTTCCCCTTCTCTCTGTCTCTATATCTCTCTCTCTGTCAAAAACAATAAAAATAAATTTAAAAAAAATAAATTAAAAAAAAGTCATGTTTTTGAAGAATATATAATATGGGTAAACTCGTGATATAGAAAGTTAATACAGCACACAAAATAGTAAATATCTTCTTAGTTTTGTTTATATCTATGAATGGATGTTTACATTTAAATTTATGCTTTTTTAAAAATGACAATAATATTACACCAAAATGCTGCTTATGATTATGTCTGGAGGATATGATCATCGGGGATATTTGCTTTCTTCTATACAATTCTGCATTTTCCAGATTTTCTACAGTGTACATGTTATTTTTATAATTAGAAAAATAGATATGTTTTAAGACAAACTATGAGGTCTGCTTTTAATGCTAGCATAATGGAGAGCTACCAAAATAGTTAACTCATTCTAGACTCTTGATACTTCCACTTTGATTGACTTTATCTTTAGCTGTCATATATCAGATGGATAACTGTAAAATCTTCCCTTAAATCCTTTATTTAAAAATGGTTACCGGTAAGTACAAATCATTAAAAAGAAAATTTGTAGCCCTAATTTCTAAACTATCCTTAACGATATTCCTTTATTGCAAAGGATTTGGGGATTTCTTAAGAAATGATGGAGATTAGAGTTTTTAAAAATTTGTATTAGCATTCAAATGAAATCCAACACAGCAGGACCTAGGAACCCCTGAATTGCTGCACACGTCCCAGTTTATGGCACATGGTTTGATAACCACTGCTGATGGTGCTGATGTGAAGTATTTTAAGACTGACACAGTGAGATCTTTATATCTAATCTGGCTACATCTTTCAAATAAATAATATTATTTAGATATTTTTCCAGGATCAAACTTAATCTTCTAATTAGTAAGTGCATTTGGCATTTCCTTAAATTTTTTTTTTAAAGATGTATTTTTTTATTGTCTTTTACAGAGAGACAGACAGACAGACAGAGACAGATAGAGACAGAGAGCCGGGGGAAGGCCCCGAGCAGTCTCCATAGTTGTACATCATGTTTTCAACATAGTTTCTTTCCACATAGGTGAGCAGAGGACCGTGCAGGGTGGGAACTGGGCCAGAGGCATGCCCCCAGGAGGTGGGGGCCAAACTGGGGGCCTCCCACCTAGGAAGTTTACCCCAGTGAGAACTGAACTGGAGGCCTCCCATATGGGAAGCACACCCCAGTTCAGCATATGGGTCTGCACGGGCAAGGGCTGGGACTCCATCTTTGAACCTCTGTGCTGCAAGGCAAGCACTCAATCTGCTGAGCCATCCTGGCATCCCCATTTCCTTAAATTTTATACTGACTATAGTTTCAATAATTTGTAGATGGGAAGTAATGACCGAATTTCCCCAAGAAAGAAGTTCCATCAGTTTGGTCAGTCTGGCTGGATCCCTGTATGCGATTGGTGGTTTTGCCATGATTCAACTGGAGTCTAAAGAGTTTGCACCAACTGAAGTCAATGACATATGGAAGTAAGTTTTTCTCATTCCAATTTCCTTAACCAAATATAAAATCAAATAAGTGATATTTGATAAGAAAAAAAAAAAGCAATTTTAGTATAATAGTAAGCCAGATTTTCCCAGCATGTAAGCTACTTATTCTTGGTAATAGACTAAAATACTCTTTGAACCCAATTGAGCTTTTGCACATGCCACTTACTTGATCAAGTAGATACTGCTTCTAATTATCTGTGAATTTGGGAAAGAACCTAACTGGGCCTGTTTCTTACTCAGTAAAATGAGAATTGGACTGTTGATCCTTGAAGGTTCACTCCAGCTCTAAAAGTGCAATGCTCCAGATAGAGCAAAGACTACTTCCAAACCACTTACGTGTCTACCTGAGAGTACTTTATTTCCTAAGAAAACAAAGTTCTGAAGAAATATTTAACCTTTTGAGTTTTCCATGAATTCACTAATTCTATTTTGTATCTCATTTAAATAATTTTCCAGTTTTTTAAGGATGTTACAAAAGTGTTTTTTAATAGAAAAACTTTTTTTTTTTCAAAATAGCAATCCATTTTACCTCTCAGATAAATAAATGTCAGGTTGTGTCATGAAGAGTCACACAGTCAGGGCAGGGTGTACAATGTGTACATGTCTGGTCACTATCAGGAAACCACATGTCTGGTGAATGGCGTCTGCTGCCTTCACTCCAGACACTGTGCTTGCTGATCTAAGTTTACAGGAAATAGACCTCAGTCACCTGAGGTATGAGTTCATGCTGTACACTCATCCAGAAACTGCCAAATTCATGCTTTCCCTCGCTGCTTAAAGGCCAGCACGCATTGGCAAGGCTGTGTGCCCTGATCTGACCTGTCACCAGATTGTCTAGAGCCTTGGCATGCCAAGTATGCTCTAGGCACCAGCAGTGTTGGCATCTCCTGGGAGCTTTTTTGAAATGCAGAATCCCAGGCCCCACCCCAGAGGGCTCAATCAGAATCTGCATTTTTAAAAGATTCCCAGGCGATTTGCTTGCATATTTAAGTTTACAGGCACAGATCTGGAAGAGTGATCAGGACTGAGCCTGAAAGTGAAAAGAGGTTATTATTTGTTCCATACCTGGACCAGCACATGCCTTATTCCCAGCTGGCGAACTTGAAGGCTAAAAGGCCAGGAGCATAACCAATTATTTTGTGTATCAGGCATCGTTTCCTTGTTGTTGTAATAGTAACTAGCTGTATAGAGGGCAAGAAAAAAGTTGCTATAAAAGAAAGTTAGCTGTTACCCCTCTTCCCCCAAAAAAGGGAAAGAGAAAAGAAACTGGAGATTTCCAGGGAGGAAAGAGGTTAAATTTAGCAAGAGAGTGAGATGGGCAAAGGCTGCAAGCAGTAGAAAAAGGATGCGATAATGGATGGTTAGGAAGGTTAGAGTTTTTGGGAAATGGGAGTAGGAACCAAGAGTGAACAGTAATTCTCAACCCTGGCTGAACATTAAAGCCACCTGGGATGCTTTTAAAATATGCCAGTGCCTGGGCCTTAATTCCAAACCATTACATCTAAATTTCTGGAAGTGGAGCCTCAGCATCATTATTTCCTAAAAACCTTCCTGGGTAATTCAAATATGCAGCCAGGGTTGAGAAACACTGGTGTTAATTAAGGAAGGGTGCTGTCAATGAGCTGAGCCCCACAGGAGCCACTTTGGTTCCCAGTGGTGGTCAAATGCCCAGTTGCTTCAGCAGAAGGAAGTTGTAGGCAGCAAAGGAAAGTACAACATCTCCTGCTAAAAGTAGTCCTTCTATTGCTGGGCTACTGAAAGAGGGGTCTTCTATGATTATGGTTTATTTTCCGATTAGGGCAATGGTTCCCAAACTTGCTTGCTCATTGGAATCACCTAGGAAGCTTCAAAAAGTACTGGCACTCTGTCCCACCTCTGCTGTGGTTTAACTGGTCTCAGGGATGACTGGACTTTGGGACTTTCAAAAGACCCCAAATGATTATAATGTGCTCACAGTTTCAGAACCACTGGATTGGGGCAAAGCAAGAGGCATTCATCACTGTGTGCTTGGCTGTAGATTTTTAAATTTAGATAGTGGTATTTTTCACATGGGTAATAAAATCTAGAACAGTGATTCTCAAACTTTGCATATTATAATCACATGGGGAACTTTAAAAAAATCCTCATATCCAAGCCATACTCCATACAAATTACATAAGTCAGTCTCATGCATGGAACCCCGGCATCAATATTTTTAATGTCTCCAGGTGGTTCCAATGTGCAAGTTTGAGAACCAATTATCTATAATGGTTCCCAAATCAGCATCAACAACACTGGGCACTGGTCTGATATGCAAATTCTCAGGCCTCCCCTCAGAACTACTGAAAGTCTGAGGGTGTGGCCCAGCAATCTGAGACTAGGTTAAAAGCCACTAGTGAATGCCCACTTGCCCTCAACTTCTTGGTGAATCTATTAGCACATGCAAAGGGAAAAAGAGATAAAATACCACATTCTAAACCTATAAACCTTCTTACTGTGTTGTGTAAAAATAAATAAATAAAAATCCTATTTTTTTTATATTTTCTTAAAATTACTGCATTATTTAGGATTGGCCAAGCTTAAAGTAAAAAATGTAACTACCAGGATGCAAACACTTTTAAGCCTCATTTAACTTCAACCTCTTATTGCGGAAATTTAAGTGGTCACATTTTCATTAACAGTCACGTAAAACCATTCTTTATTTCTTAATTTGCTGCCCCAAATTTCATATATGTAATTAAGGTTTTTCCCTTTATTAGTAATAAAATATTTTTTGCCTTTTTTTTCTTTACATAAGAATTGCTTGATGCACAGTATAACTGTTGAGAATTAATTTGGACCATAGATGAAATTAAGTCAGACAGTGCATATCTTAAATAGGTATCAGCTAATTTTTTAATTATTTTAAATCTCACTCATTCATCATAGAATGATTAGGGGGTATTTCCTAGTATATGCCAAGTATTGGTAGCTTCTGGAAGAGGGAAGATACTCAGGGGAATAAGATATTATTTGTCCTCAAATATTTTTGAACCTGTTGAGGACATAAATATAAGAGGAAAAAAAGAAACAGTATAATTCCTATAATAGATCCTATATAAAGGACAAGGTGGGAGAGGAAAAGAAAGCAATAAACTCGACTTGAAGAAGGCAACAAAAGCTGCAGAGAGAAGACAGCATTTAGGAGTTTCTCATGAAAAGTGAGAAGAGCATTCCAGGCACCGGAGAGGCACACGTTTCAAAGGAATTCAAGTTGTCTGTATCTTTGTAACCCCGAATATCCAAAGATTACCAATTCTTACCTATGTTAAGTTCAAAGTCTAAGAGTAGTTCTCACACAGGACAATAAAAGGGAAGGAAAATGGGTGCTTATGTAGTGACCACTAGTGTCAGGTGTTGTGCAGGGCACTAATGTATGGAAACAATTGAAATCATAATCAACTAACAGTCCCCTGCTTGTCCCAGATCTTACTTTACGGTAGAATCTGCTGGCTTTGAATCATAAAGACCAGTCATATTTATCGGTCCAAAGGTGAATAATTAATTACCTGATTGCCTATTACTCCTCACCTCTGGACAGTCTTTGATTCCCAGAGAACATTAACCTCCTATCCAGATTTATTAATACCATGGTAATAGTTCAAGCATAGAGCATTCAGAGGATGCATATTTGTGGAGGAATTCAAGTGTGACTCTATACCAGTCAGGTGTATCATCCTCCGGCTAAGAGCAATAGGTTTTCTCAAAGATCCACATTTGTATATTTAACATATACTTAAAAACTGCTTATTACTTTTTTTTTCCCCCATCAGGTATGAAGATGATAAAAAAGAATGGGCTGGGATGTTGAAGGAAATACGTTATGCTTCAGGAGCAAGTTGCCTCGCAACACGTTTAAATCTCTTCAAACTGTCTAAACTATAAACAAGAACGTGAAGGAAAAATAGATTGAGAGGTGGTTTATTTGGATAATAGGGCTTTAATTTATTCTGTTTTTAAAAAACCTATACGGGATTCACGTAGAAATTATTCACTAAATTATTGGCGAAGAGGTTAGCAGTGGATATCAGAACCTGTCACTGAATCCTCAATGTAATGAAGAGCTTAAAACCATTTTCTAATGAGAAATTAAATATTAACTTGAACAGACTATTTATTTTGTTAATCTGTCTCAATCAATTGTAAATCAAGTTCCTAAATTTGAGTTACTAATCCTTTCATTCACATTGTTAGAGTAACTTTACACTCATTTTCTATTACAAATGAAATCAGAGAAATATGTATATCTACATTTTTAAAAATGTTTAAAACATCAAAAACCTTCATTCTTACTTTAAGATATGACAAGAATCCTATACATTATATTAAAGATTACATGCCAGGAGACTTTAGAAGTGCTATTTTAAAAGTATAATAAATGGGCCTCATTTGAAGGGGGAAAGTTCTTAAGTAAAATTAGTAGAATTCAAGTGGTCTTTCTTTTTTCTCCATTTTGCAACACTGGTTTACTGTTTGTGATTTAAACCAAATTAAAAAAAATTTTTTTCAGTTTAAAACCAAATCAGTTTTTAAGCCATTAACTAAAGTATCTGTGGTGGGAACGTGGGGGAAGCATCCTTAAACTGCTAAGGCAGAAGCTGGAGCCAGTGGGTGATATGGAGGCAGTTATATATTCATTGGTTTAAGTTTTATCTATACTTCCAGTGAAAGAGCTACCTATTTGCAAATTTCTGAAAGTAAGGCGACTGTATTATTCCATTTTCTGGGATATGAGATCTTTACATTTAAGCTGTTTATTCTTAGTAAATATAGTTAAGTTGACTCCTAGGTCTGTCCACAACCATCACATTCAACTTTCTGCAATTCATCAACTAATCATTGCTTATGGGTCTCACGTGCTTTCATAGACATGTTTCACTTCTATCCTGACATACTATTTTCTGAGAAAACTGACGTGGGACTGATTTGTGGTATTCTATGATTGATGAGAGAGTGCTGAACTATGTAGACATAAGATTAAGTTGTAAAAATTATGTTTGGGGATGATGAAATGTTCTGGAATTATAGTGGTGACAATGGTTGCACAACTTGTGAATATACAATAAAACCACTCAATTCTACACTTTAAAAGGGTGGCTTTTATGGTTTATGAATTATATCTCAATGAAAAAAAGAATACTTTTGCTTATAACAATACCAGTTATTTAGACAGAAAAAATTATCAAACAAAAATATAAGTGTATATATAAAGAAAACCATTTGAATCAGGCAGCCTAGAGAAAGGAGAATAAGGAATGTGGTACATGAGAAGTCAAATTTATGTGTAACAATTAGTGAAGGGCACATCAGGGTCACTTAAGGTGTCTATGTATCTGAAGTATACCATATCTGGGTTTTCACTTATATCCAAAGGAAACAATTTATAACCCTCATCTGTCTAATCATTTTATTCTAAAAGTTGCATAGTAAAATATTTTAACCTGTACAGAGGTTTAGTTCTGTTAATCATTGGCTTGGGAAATAGGCCATTTTCATTAAAATAGACAATAAACACATTATTAGCATTTAGCATATAAACAAATGCAAATAAATATCATGAGGAAATTCAGAATTAGGGAGACTGGGTAAGAAGAGACATCTTTCATTTGCTTACTGTTCTGATTCTGTTTTTCAGAAAAGGCTCTATGAAGTACACATTTTGCAAAAATCATTAAGTACCAGAGCTGAAGTCATGCAAAATATAGTAGACTCTCTGTTAGCCAGAACTCAAGCACCCCAGCACTCTCAAGCAACTGGCAATGCTTGAAATTTTTGCCAGTTGTTTGAGTTCGGTTAATGGAGAGTCTATTTACATTTATCTGGCATCTACCAATCCCCATGGGTGCCAGTAAACAGAGAGTCTATTGTAATTGGATATTTTAAACAAGCACTTTAACTAAGCCTAAATTAAATATCAATGGAGCAAATTACATGCAGGACTCAATTTTAAATCTAAACCTAAGATTTAAGGCACTCTACCAACAAACTTATTTTGGGACAAAATGAATTTAGAGGGTCATGGAGTCAGAAGATAGCAAACTTCAGATGGCCAGTTACCTACTCTGCCCAGGTGGCCTGAGGGTAATTACAATTTGGCTTTCAGCTGAGCACAAACATACCGTATCTCTCTTGGAAGAAGGGCTGTATCACACAGTAGGCCCTTAGTAACTATTTTGAGTAAATGTGTTGTAAGACAAAGAAAATCATTATTCTCTCAGCACGTGTAATAGAATCAGACCAGGTCAAAATTGGTCCATTTTCACCTCGGTTATCTACCCATTTCTTTGCTTCCTTTTATAACCAGACTTTCAGACTCATTACATACATCATCATACATACTAGTCTTTCCAGTTACCAGTGATTTTCATGTTGCTAAATTTAATGGACATTTCCCAGTCCTCATCTTAACTTGACCTATTAGTAGCATCTGATATAATTGCTCACTTCCTCCTCCTTGAATGCTTTCTCTTCTTTGCTTGTAGGAAGTATTACTACCTATGACTCTTCCTCTTACCTCACTGGCCAATCTTGTTCAGTCTCCTTTACAACTTCTTGACGTCTTCGTGTAGGAATGCCTGGCACACAGTCCTCAGACCACTCTTTCATTCACACTTTCCTCTAATCAATTACATTTTAATGATTTCATCTCATCTCATCACATTAAATACAGCTGACAACTTCCAAATTGATATCTGGAGCCTGGACCTCTTCCCTGACCTCCAAACTCATTTACTGAAGTGCTTATTTGATATCGCCACTTAGGGGTTTTAAAAGGCATCACAAACTCAACATGTCTAAACCCAAACTCACGATCCTCACCCGCAACCCCATGGACTTCCCCATCTCAGTCAATGGCAATGACATCTTTTCAGTTGCTCAGGACAGAAGCATAGAATTATCCTTAACCCCACTCTTTCTCTCATACCTCACATCCAATCATTGAGTAAATTGTTGCCTCTTCCTTCAAAATACATCAAAAGATCTGACCATTTCTCATTACCTCCACTGTCATTAATCTCTCCATGGCACCATCCATTTCTTGTCAGAATTATTGCAATGACCTTCTAATGCAGTGCTGGGCAAGACATCAACTGTGGTCCACTGGTGGACTGCCAAGAAATTTGAGGGTGACCATCTAAATAATAAACAGCTAGTGAACCATGACACTTGAAAAAGTAGCCCTTACCCTGAAAAAGTCTGCCTAGCCCTAGGCTTTTTTGAATGGGTTTCCCTGCTTATACACTTGTCTCACTGCAGTCCTTTCTAATCTCAACAGAGTAGCCAAAGTGATCCAGTTAAAATGAGTTTATTCCTTTACTAGAAACTCTCCAATGGCCCCTCATCTTATCCAAGTAGCCATGAAATATTGGCTTCTGTTATCTCTTTTCTCTTATTATACTTCCAACTCCCATCTCCCATTTGTTCTGCTCCAACCATAGTAGATTCCTTGTTGTTTTCAAACATGCCAGGCATATTCCTATCTCAGGATTTTTGTACCTACTCATTCTTCTGCTGGAGTACTCTACCCCGAGATAGTCTCACCTCCTTAAGTTTTTACTCAAATGATAACCTCAGTCTTTCCCAGATCATCTTATTTAAAATTACAGCTCAGGGAAGCCAGGACAGCTCAGTGGGTTAAGCACTCACTTTGCAGCCCTGGGGACCGAGGATCAAATCTTGGCCCCATTCCATGTAGACCCATATGCTGACCTGAGGAGTGCCCCCAGTTTGGTTCTTACTGGGGTGAGACCCCGGCCCAGTTTCTGCCCTGTGCATCCCCACCCACCTCTGGAATGAAACTATGTGGAAAAAACAGTGATGTGCAACTACAGAAACTGTTCTGGGCCCTCCCACTTCTCTCTGTCTCTGCATCTTTCTCTCTCTGTCAAAAACAATAAAAATAAATCTTAAAAAATATATAATATGGGAAAGCTGGGATGGCTCGGCAGGTTAAGCGCTTGCTTTGATGCCCCGGGGACCAAGGATCGAATCCCGGCTCCAGCCCATGCAGACCCACATGCTGAACTGGGGTGTGTCCCCAGTTCAGTTCTTGCCAGGACCTATGTGGGAGGCTCCCGGCCCAGTTCCTGCCCTGCGCAGCCCCGCACCCACCCGTGGAGTGTAACTATATGGAAAAACTAATGTCAACTATGGAGACTGCTCTGGGCCCTCCCCCTTCTCTCTGTCTCTGTTTCTGTCAAAAATCAATAAAAATAAATCTTTAAAAAATATATATAGGGGAAGCCAGGATGGCTCAGTGGGTTAAGCACTCACTTTGCAGCCCTGGGACCGAGGATCAAATCCCCGCCCCAGCCTGTGCAGACCCATGTGCTGAACAGGGGAGTGCCCCCAGTTCGGTTCTCACCAGGGTGAAACACAGGTCCAGTTCCTGCCCTGTGCAGCCCCACGCCCACCTGTGGAATGAAACTATGTGGAAAAACCAATGATGTGCAACTATGGAGACTGTTCTGGGCCCTCCCCCTTCTCTCTGTCTCTGTCTCTGTATCTCTCTGTCAAAAACAGTAAAAATAAACCTTTAAAAAATATATATATATGTACATATATATATAAAATAAAATAAAATTACACCTGCCAACAATATTATCACCGCCTCTGCATTCTTCTACAGAGCATTTAATATCATCTAAGGTATATTTTACTCAATTATTTTGTTTGACTCCAGCCCTGAAAGATATGCTGTGTTCAGTGCTGTAGTCCCAGCATCTAAAACAGTTCCTGGCACACAGTATGCAATCAAAATGAAATGTAAGCTATTTAAGTTTCTTAAAAGCTACATGTCTTTTATATTAAGAATTTTAAATAATTTCCCAACCAGATAGTAAAGAAAATATTTCATTGTAAAATGTCCATTTATTTTAACAGGGATTCAATTGACACTGAAATCAGTCAATTCTATACTATTATATTTTAACTGAATCAGGCCACTTAATTAAAATAAGTTCATATGTGACATACTACGATAACTAATTTTGAATAAAAACTACAATCATGATTTGTCTTCTCCAAATATACTTTCTCTCAGGTAGTCCATCCGAGCATCCTTTGTCGACAGTGCCATAGAGTTCCACTCAAAATGAGGGATCTATAAAATAAGGAGTATAGTTTGAATGAACTTTGTAATGAAACAACAGAAAGCATCAGGGGAGGTTTCTGAGCACTACTGAGTATAGCTGTAGGAACCTTATGAAATTAGTTTACATAAGCACAGCCTTCGAACCCTCTTAGAAGCCAAGTGGGTCCTTCTTCCTGACAATGCCCACAAGACCTTTTACTGCCTCACAGTTCCCTTCATCCTGTTCCTATAGTACCAACAATGGACATTTTTTCCTATGTGTATTTACTGCATTCACACACTAGCCATATTCTCTTATAACTCTATCCATCTCGTAAGATAAATGTACAAATCAACAGATCTTCTAAAGACTAGAAATGTCGGTTTTTATTTTACTCTTCTCACTCCCAAAATAGAGGATGTTTTGTTTCAGAGGTATTTTAATATAACTTTTTTAAATATTAAAAAGAGGTAATTCTAGAACTTTAACATGAAAAGAAAATACATGTACAGGCAAGGGTTTTTTAGAGGTTGATTTATGTGAGTATGTCATACCTGAATTACACGATAGCCCAAAATTTCCAAATGTCTTTTTTTCATAGCAGATTTTCCTTTTAAGTGAGGGATGTTTCTACAAAAAGCTCTTAAATCCAAAAATTCCAAAGCAATTCTACAGAAGATAAAAATAAATATTTACTTCTAAAATCAAAGTGAGAAACTAATTATAAGCCTTTCAGAAACAAGGTTGCATCTTTATAAACTGACAAAAGCAAAATGAATACAAATGAGTATATCCATTTTTCTACTTAAATTAGTACTTAATGACAAGCCTATTCATTAGTAGAATTATACCAAATTATAATAAATATTTCCATGCTTTCATCCACTTGTTTCTTTGTGCAATATATATTTATTATGCATTTACCATATGTAAGGAAGTCTCTGTGAGGGACACAAAGATAAGAAGAGAAAGCTTATATTCTAAGAGAGAACATTATGAGATATAGTAAGTAACTATAATTCAATGTAAGAAGTGGCTAAGTGCTATATCAGAACAGTAGAGAAGTATGGAGGCTCCAGAGAAGATACTGTTTGCTTCTGCTGAGGTCAAATAGAAGGTTAGCACTTTAGTTAGAGGGATGCTAGGCTTAAGACAATGAAGGACAGACATTAAGGCAGAAAGCACAAGAAAAACAAAAGTACCGAAGTAGAATGCATGAGATAGTTGAGAAGCAGATTCTACTATATCATAAATCCTTGATAAATGAGATCATTAAATTATGTCAAATTTAACATTTAGATAACAAAATCTGAAACTAAAAAAAAGTTACCTTTCAGCTCCAGGTGGCAGACTTGATCCAACTATTTGGATATTTGATTCCCAGTGCATTGTTGGAAGTTTTCCCAAAGTTATATTATGGCTTCCATAAGGAAGAGGTTTTTTTCTTTTATCCAAGATACACTCAAAATCTATAAGTAAGTATAGGAATCAACAGTGTGAATTAGATAAATTCTGACAGGTAAAATTTTAAGATATATTTTAAATACATATACATACATATATGTATACACAAAGAATAATGTACCTCCCTAATTATCCAACTTATTTTATAAGAGCTAACCCAATGGCACCTCTGAAAATAAATCAATAAAAATCAACCAGCAAGCATTACGAGTATTTAACATAGACTGACCAGATGTACCATTTTAAATGGGACAGAAAACAATGGTACTGTCTAGTTTGAAACAATATGTATGGTCAGCCTACTGACACCTTAAATTTAGTTTGAATTATTGTTATAAGTTCAACTGTTGGCATAGATAAATATACACAACATATAAACAAAGGAAGTTACAAACAATACAGAATAAACCATTTTTGGTGTAAGAAAAAGTCAATGGAGAGGGCACATTAAATGTAAAAAATAAATAAATAAATAAGAATTTTAGAAAAGAAAGAAAAAGTCAATTAGAAATAGAAAAATTGACACCAAAAGTGAAAAATGGTTGTGTCATGGGTGATATTTTGTTGTTGGTGTTATCTACCCTTTTCTGTTCTTTTCTATGACAAGCACGTATCATATGATTTTTTTTTTTTTTTAAGATTTATTTATTGTTTTTGACAGAGAGAGAGAGAGAGAGAGATACAGAGTCAGAGACACAGAGAAGGGGGAGGGCCCAGAACAGTCTCCATAGTTGCACATCATTGGTTTTTTCCACATAGTTTCATTCCACCGGTGGGTGAGGCTGCACAGGGCAGGAACTGGGCCAGGGTCTTGCCCCGATGAGAACTGAACTGGGGGCACGCCCCAGTTCAGCATATGAGTCCACACAGGCTGGGGCCGAGATTCGATCCTTGGTCCCCAGGGCTGCAAAGTGAGCGCCTAACCCACTGAGCCATCCTGGCTTCCCCTCATATAATTTTTAAAAGATTTCTTTTATTGTTTGAGAGAAGGTGAGAGAGAGAGAAACAGAGAGAGAGAGAGAGAGAAAAGGGGTGAGGACCCAGAGTAGTCTCCATAGTTGTTTGTGACATGCTTTCATTCCACACAGGTGGATGTGGGGCTGTGTGGGGTGGTAAACCAACTGGGGGCCTCCCGAATGAAAGGCGAGAACCTATGCCACCACCCTGCCATCCCTTCAGTTACCAGTTGTGCCAAATTTCAGCATATGCGTCTTCACAGACCAGGGCCGGCAAGCACCCAGCCACTGAGCTGTCCCCTGTATTACTTTTTTTTACGTTTTTTTAATACCTTAAAAATACTTTAAAAAAAATCATATGATACGTTCATAGTTATTTATACTATGTATTCTTAATTATGCCACATCCTTATATACAAATATTACCTAAGAAATGTGTTTTTAATGATTTACATACACTTTTAGATAAAAATAAATCTCTTGGGGAAGCCGGGATGGCTCAGTGGGTTAAGCGTTCACTTTGCAGTGCCGGGAACTGAGGATTGAATCCCGGCCCTGGCCCATGTGGACCCATATGCTGAACTGTGGAGCTCCCCCAGTTCAGTTCTCTCTGTGTCTCTGTATCTCCCTCTCTCTCTCTCTGTATCTCTCTCTCTCTGTCAAAACAAATTTAAATAAATAAATAAATAAATAAAAAATAAATAAATCTCTTGACAAGAGGATATACAAATAAGAATTGGAACTACAATGGGCTTACTATATAATCTAGTTTAAGCACTAGTTATGTATGAAACTTTGGGACAGGTTACAAATGATTTTTTTCTTCTTTTCACTTTTCTGTATTTTACAATGGGTATGTATTATTTCTAGTTTGAAAGAAACAAAACAAAGAAAAGGAATACAATGCAGTAACAGGAATAAAGAGCCAGACATAGTGCCTGTCACAAAGATGGTGTTAAATAATTTTAAGTTACATGTGATGGAATTAAAAAGACCATTTTCACATTCATACGTTAGTGTGTTTCTTTCTGTGAGCATTACTTTTATAGGAGTATATCTTTTAACTAGTACAAACCAAAGTATATCTATCTTTTTTCTTTTCTTTTTTTTAATATCTATCTTTTAAAAGAACCCAGTGGCAGAGACTGCAAGTTGTTGCTCAATACCCAATTCTTCCCTTCCTTTTTAATAACAACATCTCTAAAGCTCAGCTGGATACATGGCCACCCAGAATAAAAATCATCTTTTCTAAACTCAGTTGCAGGCAAGTGTGGCCATTGGGTATAATTTCAAAATGGTATGTACAACTTCATGGGACTGTACTTAGACACCCTCCTTTTTCCTTCTTCCTGCTTGGATTGCAGATGTATTGTTGACTGAAACTGGAATAGTCATTTTGGATCACGAAGTGGAAGCTACACACTGACGATGGTAAATTATAGTAAAATGAAAGGCTCCTGGATCTTTAATGTTTCTGGAGCTCGAATCCCAGCCCTGGACATCCTTAGGTATATGGGAGAAATAAATGAATTTAAGTTCCTGTTATTTACAGACTTTCTCAGCCATAACCAAACCTAAAACTGAGAGTATGTGTTTTGCAGTACAAAATGAGGGTATTACCATCTGGTTCAGTCTCCTGGCCAAGTAGAGAAATCACATAAATACACCATCATCTGATCATCTAGCCTCTGCTTGAACATTATTTCTTCACAAAGTAGCCCATTTTCATTTTCCAACAAATCACAAAATACTCTGTATACTAAATAAAAAATCTTCCTTTAGTTTTTACCAATTTTTATCCTTGAGATAGAGACATCCAATTTTTCTTTTACCTCACAATCATTCATATACTTTAAGTTATGCTCTTCATAAAACTTCTTGTTTTCAGACTAAACATTCTAGCTTTTTGAAATGGAACTTATTGAGCACTTACTATGTTCTAAGGGTAGCACAAAACATTTTTCATACAATATATTAATTAATCCTATTAAGTACAAATTTTTGTCCCCATTTTACAGATGAAAAAGCTAATAAGGTTCAACGGTTTAGGACCTTGCTCAAGGATTAAATTCCATGCAGTCCCAGTCTTTTCTAGTACTTTCTAAGACATGATTCCTAGATCTTTTGTTTCTAGGCCTTATTTGTCACTATCGCTCATAAAATGCAACACTCAAAAAAAGAATACTAAGATGTGTCTGAAGAATACAATGAGACTACCAACTTTCTTGTCATTATTAATAACATAGTTTAAAAGAGTATTTGATTTCGGGCAATCATATACATTACTAAGTTTATATCATGCTTATAAACCATTTAAAACACCCTGTATGTACACAGATGTTTCCTAAACCTAATTCAGAAAATTTGTTAATCCTCTTCAAACTTTATCTTTTCATTTAATCCTATCACTTGAATTTAACAATTTTTCAGTCTTACATAGCCATCTAACATGTCACCTAGCCTACCAGTTTTGTCATCCACAACTAAATGAGAATGCCTTCTACAACTACACCACTGAGAAACAAGATCAACCAGGTTAGAGTTAAACATATACCTGTGGAAATCCTCTCCCATGATGAAAAGCCAATTTAGTTTCTGAGATGAACTTAAAGCAATGAAATTGACATAAATCATTTCCCTAACTTTAAGGCACTAAGTGGAAAGGATGGAATCTTTTGAAGATCCAAAAACATCCAATGAATCTAAATTTTGGTTTTATGTACTTAGAACTGGTAAAAGAAAGCCTAATCTTAAAAAAATTGTTTTTGGGGAAAGCCGGGACGGCTCAGCGGGTTGAGCGCTCGCTTTGAGGCCATGAGGACCGAGGATCGAATCCCGGCTCCGGCCCAGGCAGGACCCACGTGCTGAACTGGGGAGTTCCCACAGTTTGGTTCTCTAACTGTCTCTGTCTCTGTTTCTCTCTCTATCTGTCAAAAAGTAAAATAGAAATAACTATGCACTGAAGA
>PVKE010005857.1:0-33650 GCA_004027555.1 Craseonycteris thonglongyai
GTGCTTTGGAAAAACTTCGGATGTTGAACCACTGACAACTTTCTAGTCTCACCGCACCCCTTTTGCCCCACATCTGTGCAAGCTGCTAAGAAAGCGCGGGAACCCCTTCCTTTGTGCTGGGAGGGGAGACCAACCCATGCAAACCTCTGCTCGTGTGCAAGAGCCCTAACCCAGCCCCACTCCCCAACCCCAATAAAAACCAAAGCCACCCACTCCTTCCTGCACTCATGGGGGGCCACTTTGGGTGCCTCCTCAGAAAGCAATGTTGATTAATGTTTATTACTGTATAAGGTTTTGTAATTAACCTTATTCATTAGCACTGACACATTTAAGTAAATACGTATACTGTTGTAATTTTTGTCTTAAATGAGTAAAGTATGAATACTGTTTACATATTTAAAACATTCTTGTACCCGCATACACGAAAATTCCTCGGGGCAAATCCTACTTCGCGGTTGTTCAGCTTTCGCAGAAGGTTCTGGTCCCCATTAACCGCGAAAAACGAGGGATCGCTGTACTCCAAAAGCAGGGCTGGCACACATGCGCCCAGTGGATTTTAGGATAGCGGTGGATCAGGGACGGCTCTGTGCCTCCTACTCATGTCCCTCTTTGAGTGCATGTATCTATTCTAGTTATCCTATCCTTATTTTATGAATGTGTTCAGTGTGTGTGATGTATGTGTGCATTAGGGCCAGGGTGAGATGGAGATAACTTGTCTTTTTCATTCACACTCTACACAATTCAGTATCTGTAACTAAAGGACCATACTCAAGGAGCTATACCTGAGGGAAAACATAGGAGAAGCCCCACTGAATTCGAACATGATATAATAACTTTGAGCTGATACCACACCGGATGCAGCTTTGGGAGTCCAGATGAAGGGAGGCATAAGTATTTTGTCAGGGATGTGAATCCTTGAAGACCAGAAAGTACACTGTAGTAGCTGGTCTCCAAAGATGGCTTCTAGTGAAACACAGCTCCCAATATTCATGCCCTTATATAGTTAGGCCTGTTGTGTATTATATGCAGGTTAACTCTGTGGCTGGCTTTAACTATTAGAACTGACAGGAGTGACATCATGGCAGTTCTGGGCAAAAGCCTTAACAAGGCCAGGCAGCTTCTACTTGTTCACATTTGGGATCCCCCAACTGCTACGTAAGAAGTTCAGATACCCTGCTGGAGAGACCATGTAGAAAGGCCACGTGGAAAGGAAAAAGTCCCGGATAATATGCAAAGAAAGAGAGAAGCCCACATATTCCAACTGAGCCCCACCAGGGTTTCAGACAGTGAGTGAAGCCATCTTAGATGTGCCAGTCCCAGCTGCCATCTAACTGCAGCTGCATGAGAGACCCCGAGTGAGACCCCGAGTGAGACCATTAGAACTTTCCATCTGAGCCCCAGTCTTCTCTTAGTATCATGAGCAATGATAAAATTGTTGCTGATTTTTTGAAGTGGTAACAAAACAGCATTTTTATATTAATCAATATCATGAACATGCTATGTATCTCCTTTAGTTAGATATTCAGTTTCTCCCAGCAACGTTTTGTAGTTTTCTAGGTAGAGGTCTTGCACATTTTTGTTTGCTTCCTTGTTTGTTTGTTTAGTAGATTGTTTCTTAAGTATATGATTTTTAAATACTGTTGATAAATAGCATTATGTTTAAAGTTTTACTTTCTAATGGCTTGTTTCTAGTCCAATTTATCATTATTTTCCAGACAACCCATTCATTATGTATAGAAGCAAAATACATGATTTTCTTTACTGACAGTCAGTGACCTTATTCAATTCTCCTATTAATCCTAGAATTAGCTTATGTGTAGATAATTTGAAAAGTTCTACATGAAATCATCTTACATAGAATAATGATGGATTAATTTTTTCCTTTTCAATGATAATAGGGTTTATTTCTTCTTTTTGTACTGACTAGAGCCTCCAATATAATATCAAATAGAAGTAGCCATCCTTGCCTTGTTCCTCATTATAGGGGGAAGCTTTCAACATTTAACTATCAAGTATGATGCTGTGAGTTTTTCTAGATACCTTTGGGAAAGGGAGAATTTTTATTATAAGTGATGTTGAATTTTATCACAAGCTTCTTCTGCATCTATTGAGATGATCATATGATATGGTTTTTTTTTTAATCCGTTACTGTGGTGAATTACATTGATTTTCTAATTTAAAACTAATCTCACATATCTGAAATAAACACTGTTTTATAATTATGTATTATTCTTTGTATCTATCAATGGGCTTAATTCATTATTATTTTTTAGAATTTTTGTATGTATGTTCATAAGAGAGCATTTTTAAGAATATTCTGTAATTTCCTTCCTTGTATGTTCTTGTCAGATTTGGGTATCAAGGTTATGTGGCTATCATAAAAAGTGCTACTTTTGCCATTCTGTGGAAAAGTTTGTATAAGATTGATGTTGTTACTTCTATAAATATTTTATAGAATTCACTATTGAAGCATATAGGGTGGGAAAGATTTTCATTAAAGACTCATTCTTTTAATGAATATAGGATTATTCAAATCCTACTTCTTACTGCCTCTATTTTGGTACTTTGGGATATTCTAGGAATTTGTCCATTTTCTCTAAATTTTCAAAATTATTGTCATAAAATTATTCACATGAACATCTTATGATCTTTTTGATGATTTTTTTATTCCTAAAGTTATCTACATATTCATTTTCTCTCTCTCCCTATCTCTCTCTCTCTCTCTCTTTCTCTCTCTCTCTCTCTCTCTCTCTCTCTCTCTCTCTCTCTCTCTCTCTCTCTCTCTGTCTCCCTCTCCTTGATCAACTGGACAGGTGTTTGATAATTACATAGTATTTTTTTAAGATAGAACTTTTAGATTAGTTAAGCCTCATCATATGTTTATATTTTATTTGTTTCTATTTTGTTCTTGATTATTTTCCTTTTCTACTTTCTTTGAGTTTGCTGTTCTATTTCTAACTTCTTGAAATGATACTTAGATCACCCACTTTCAGATTTTCTAATTTTCTATTTTTCTACTTCTCTAATAAATGCATCTAAGTTTATAACTTTCCCTTGAAGCATAATTTTGGATGCAGCCCACATCCAAAGTTATATGTCATATTTTCAATTTATTTAATTAAAAATATATTTGAATTCCTATTGTGATTTTTGGGTTGATCTGCTGGATTATATAGTAGTGTATTATAAATCTATAAAATTGTGGGGGTTTTGTATGGGTATTCTTGTTATTCATTTTTTAAAAGATTTATTTTATTGTTTTTGACAGACAAAGAGAGACAGAGAGAGACAGAGTGAAGGGGGAGGGCCCAGAGCAGTCTCCACAGTACATCACCAGTTTTCAACATGGTTTCATTCTACACAGCTGGGCAGGGCAGGAACTAAGCTAGGGACCTCCCACATGGGAAGCACACCTCCTGAAGCCAGGGGCCAAATGGGGGGAGCTGGGGGAGGGGCCAAGAACTGAACTTGTGCCTTCTGCATATTTTGTTATTTATTAGTAGCTTAATTACATTGTGGTCATAGAACATACTCTGATTATTTCAGTTTTTGATGTTTAAGATTCCCCTTATGGCCAAGTATATGGTCACATTCTTTATGAAGTTCTATATATTCTTGAAAAACAATGTGTAGTCTGCAATTTTGGAGTGCACTTTTCATTATGTACTATATATCAGTACTTCAAATCTGTTAAGCAGGTTTAAATCCTCTTTATTTTTTGTAATTTTTTCTGATTATTCAATTTATATCCTGTAGTGAAAGAGGTGTGTAAAAGTCTTCCATTATGAGTATAGATTTGTCTATTTCACTTTCAGTTCTAAAAATATTATTTTATACATTTCAGGGCTAAGTTATTAGGTCCATACAAAATTAGAATTGTTTTATTTTTCATTTAGATTAACTTTTCTGATACTTTATTTTAAATTGATGTACAAACGGATTCTGCTCATTATCCTATGCATTTGTATATATGTACATATATATGAACATACACATATATATATAATTGTCCCTACTTCCTTTTTCAGCTATATTCTCCTTTTGAATCCCAATTTTTTCCATGCCTCTCTCTCTTTTTTATTTTTAAAATTTATTTTATTGCCTGAGAGATGCTAAGAGAGGGGGGTGGGGGGTAAGAGGGCCCAGAGCAATACCCATAGTTGTCACATGGTTTTATTACATTCAGGTGGATGTGGGATCACTTGGGGCAGGAACCGAACTGGGGGTCTTACACATGGGAGGTGAGAACCTTCCCCACTGGACTTGGTGATTACCAGTTGCACTGAAGTTTAGCATATGTGTTTGCATGAGCCAGGGCTAGATTCAATACCTGGACCTCATGGTTGCAAAGCAAGCACTCAACTTGCTGAGCTATCCTGGTATCCCATCTTTTCTTGTTTTTTTCCCTGTCAGCCTGAGAAGGAACAATCTGCCTCTACTTTTAGTGGCCACATGGCCAGTTTGGGTTACAGGTGATATTGAAAAACTATAGCGGTAAGATTTCAAAGCACTATTCCACTAGGCAAGCCTGAATGTTGTGTAAGGAGAACTCCATGGCGAGTCATTAAGATTCACCTAGAGGAAAACTGATTAGCACATGTGATATTATAGTCAAGTAAACAAAGGCATGACACTGTGAAGGTGAGAACTTTAGACACTTCACAATTAGCGTAGAGATCAGGTAAGAGAATGGTAGGTGGTAGGTGATTAGGTTAGAAAAATAAGCTGAATCACAAAATAAAGGGCCTGAGGACTAGGCCAAGAATTTTGGCCATTGTATCATGCCTCTTCTTCCCAGACTCTTGACTTCCCTCTTTACTAGAATAAAAGATTCCCAAGGGCATACTTAGAAAATTCCCTATGCATAATGGTAAACAAAATGAATGCATTTCATTTATTGATAACTAGCACTCAGGCCCTGGGTAAGATGGCCTAGGTTCTAATCCTGCCCCATTTCTTCCTGACTATATGATCTTGGGCAAGGTATTTAACTTCTTTATGCCTGCATTTGCTCTTCTGTTAAAAACAAAACAAGCTGCTAGAGGTACCAGGTTTACTGAGTAGTTGTGGGAATTAGATGAGAGATTATATAGAAAGTATTTGGTATATACTTCTCACATAGTAAACATTAGCTCTTATTAAATTTAGAAAATTCCTAAATTCTATTTTATTTCCCCATCACTCCTATAAGTAGCAATGTAGGAAGAGAACTTTTACCAGCCTACCAGCCTAGTAATTATATCCCTTCCCAATGTTCCCTGCAGTTTCTTTGTAAGAGGTGTATTATCTCTTTTTACAAAATTTTGTCTAATCAAGTGACAATGTAGTAGTGGCCATTGGGATTTTGATGTATTTACATGATATCTAAAACTTGAATAAGAGAAGGATGCTTGGGGGACCTTATATTGTAATCATTACTTTATGTCTAAGAGCTACTTTTTCTTTTAAGTATTTTTCCCCTCCTACAGATTAGCTATTCAAGAGATGATTAGAGGGGAAGTCGTGATGACTCAGCGGTTAAGTGCTCACTTTGCAGCCCCGGGGACAGAGGATTGAATCCCAGGCCTGGACCGTGCAGACCCATATGCTTAACTGGAGTGTACTTCCCATGTGGGAGGCCCCCAGTTCAGTTCTCACCCCCTGTTTGGCCCCTGGCTGGAGGGGGCACACCTCCCATGTGGGAGGCCCCAGTCCAGTTCCCACCCTGCACGTCTCACTTGTGTGGAATGCAAACTGTGTCAAAAACTGTTGATGTACAACTGTGGAGACTGCTCTGGGCCCTCCCTTTCTCTCTGTCTCTCTCTGTCTCTGTCAAAAACAATGAAATAAACAAAATTTTTTTAAGTGATGGTTAAAAATCAGATGTGTCTGATTCCATAACAATTTATTTTCCTGACATATTTTGCGGACAACTAGCATGGAACTGAGTACATCAAGAACTGGAAGTAAAGAAACTTAACTAGAGCCAGTAAAACAAAACCCAAGGTACAATGTAGGTACATCAGAGAGCTGTTCAGTTCCTGGTTTGTGTTCTAATTTGTCCTGAAGTGTGTACTGAAAAGAGTATGACAGAATGAGCAAGACCATGGCAGCACTGATGTAACACTGTTACTGACAAGAGTCACTTGACAAATGCTAATATTGCAAAGAGCCTCTTTATTTGCAGCTCTGATACTAAGATTAAATGAAAACTGTGCCCTGGGAAAACATAACTATGCTAGGATGCTCCTCCCACTGCATATTTTTCATGTCTAAGTTTAATGCTTTTAACCCTCATCTCTAGGTGTATTTTCAATTGCTATACAAAGGATTAATGAAAATATCTTCATCTAATGTGATTAAGTCTCAGAATTATACCCTGTTTTAGAATTCAAGAAGACCCTGACTTTCTATAAGAAGGTCTTCAAAATATAAAGCAATAAAAGCACACATCTAAGTATAAAACAATTAAAATTTTAATTTTGGTATTGTTTTAGTAATTAATCTTAGTCAATGAATGTTTATTTTAAAAGAAAACTCATGCACAGCAAACTTCCTACTAATAGTAGGAAATTACATAACTATTTAAAATACTGTGAATTAAGTTGTAAGATTTGATGTTCATTTAGAACAAAGATGGACTACACATTTTACTCTTACTCATTTTTCAATAATATTTTCTATTGAGACATCATGGACAAATCGCTTTTTTTTTTTTTAACTCAGTTTTCAAATCATTGCAAAAGAAGGGAAATAATACTACTTCTCACATGATTTTTTTTTAAGATTTATTTTATTGTTTTTGACAGAGAGAGACAGAGAGAAGGGGGAGGGCTCAGAGCAGTCTCCATAGTTGTAGGTCATTAGTTTTTGACATAGTTTTTATTGCACAGGTGGGTGCTAAGCCACTCAGGGAGGAAACCTGACAGGGGGCCTCTGGTATGGGAGGGACACTCTCTCAAGCTGGAGGCCTTCCACATGAAAGGTTTGCCCCAGTGGGAACTGAACTGGGAACTGGGGTGGGTAGCACACCCCAGTTCAGGACTTCGGTTCTCATAAGCCAGGACCAAGACTTGACCCTCGGACACTGGGGCTACAATGTGAACGCTCAACCCTGTGAGCCATCCCAGCTTCCCCCACATGATTAATTTTGAAATAAAATGAAATCAAGTAAACTAATGTTAAAACTATTCAAATTATACAGTTATTATTTGGTAGTACAACTTCAAGCAGAGTTGTATAAATCTACACATAACAAAACTGTATGGGAATTCTAGAATTAAAGCTAAAGGTTTTTCTATCAACATATCAAGCACTTTCTTTGTTTTCTAAAACCATACTAGTAAATTTTATCTTTATTATGCCAGAACATAATCAGTGGTAATTAGTGAACACAGGCAGAATTATATAAAAACAACAGGTGCAAGAACTCATAAGAGTCATTCATTGCAGAGGCTCTGAGGATTTGGAACAAGAAGTCCTAAATATCCCAAAAGCAGGTGTTTTAGGTATTCTTATGGCTTGTGTGGGCACTTAGAATTATTTGATATGGTAGATGACAGCTTGCTTAAAGACAAGGCTGGACAGGACAGCTGGCAAAAGGATTAGTGGCACATGAAAGGCGGGGGATTGGAGAAGAGAAAAGGTATGACCAGAGCCTCAATTGGGGTCAACTCTGGCAAAGTGGGTTACTGTGTTTCCAGGACCCTCTGCCTACTCTCGTGCTTCACTCAAGTTCCCTGCGCTCTTCACCAGCTGAAGTGCAGACTGTCTTCATGGCAGCTCATCCCTAGATCAGCTTCATTGCTCAGGATCAGCTCAATGATTACCTATTCATGAAAGCTAATGCCTCCCAGTCTCTCTGTTTTTATTTCTTGCAGCCTTTATCACCACATAAAACTATGTCATGCTGTGTCCCACCAGCAGGTAAGCTTTATAAGAGGAGGAACTGCATCCCTAGCAGCTTCTACGTCATAGCAAACATACATGGAATAACACTGGTTGGATGGGTGGGTGGGTGGATGGGTGGATGGATGGATGGATGGATGGATGGATGGATGGATGGATGGTTGGATGGATGAATACATTAATCTCCAAGGCCTCTTTCAGGTGTACAATTTCTACTTGATTCTTTCTTCCTTCAAAAGGCATTATTTTTGTCCTCTATTCATTCAAATGTGTTCCAATTTTTGAGGTTGTAGTATGTAAACCATAGCTAATTCTCTTTAGCACATTAACCAGCTCATATGGCTACCCTTTCCCATAGCAAAATGATTTCACCTAGTTAAAATTCCTTTGTGACCTATTTCTTAGAATATATAAGAATGCACATTTCTAATTATGTAAAAAAATTGTAGAGCTTCCAAATATAAAATCTTAGAAATGCTGAATAAATTATACCAAACTTACTTGTAAAGGCATTGCTGGGTTTACAAGAAAGTATGGGAAAGGTTTAGGTGCTATGACTGTAAAGGAAACTGAAAAACAGGGAAGCACATGGGAAGCAAACATGTGGTTGTCTTAGGGAGAAAGCAGAAGACAGGAAGAGGGTGTACACCCCGGTATCCCAAAACTTAGTGTATAAATATACGCGTGGAGACAGGAGATGAGACCTGGCTCCACATGAGGTTGGGACTTGGAATGGGACTCTTAGAATTCTATTTTCACTCATTGAGAGGTTTTTAAATGATTCTTTTGACTGCCTGGAAGATGACAGGAAGTTTGTTTATTTTAGTTTGTAGGAAAAGAGAAAAAAGAAAGTCTTCTATGAGGATTCATAATCAAGACCTGCTTTCACATTGGTTTGGACTTCACACTTGTAGCTCACAACTCCCAATGTGAACCACTCATGTAAAAAATGATTGCATTCTTTTTTACCGCTGGGGCATTTGACAGAGGCAAATGTAAAACCTTACTGTAGGACCACACCTCTAACCCAGGAGTCATGTGATTCTCACAGATAAAGGCTCACTAGATGTAAATTCACAATCTGAAATTATAACACACATAAGCTACAGTGAGCAGAGTCAGCAGCAGATGCCCCCAAAAGGATACCTTAAGAATTAAAGGCACAAAACAATTTTTTTAAAAAGAGAAAGATCAAGCTGCTAAAATGACAAAAAGTAAACAAATACAATACAGAGAAATGAAAAAAAAAATGCATTCATTGAAATTAAAAACTCAGTAGACAGATTAGAAAGAGCTAAGTGAGCATTAGCAAACCGAAGATACATCTGAGCATGAATCACAGAGAGATTAAGAGAGGAAAAATGTGAAGAGAGGTGAAGATACATTGAGGACAAGATGAAAAGCTAATGGGAATTCCAGAAGAAAAAAATATATTTAAAAAATAGAAAAAAAGTCACTATTGGGAGATACAATGACTAAGAACTTTCCAAAATTTATGTAACACATAAATCATCAGATTCAGAAAGTTCAAGAAATTCTGATCAGGATAAATAAAATGAAATCTGTTCCTAAACACACTGTAGTGAAACAGAAGAATACAGAGACAAAGATCTTACCCAACAAAACTCAGTTTACATAAAATGAATAATAAATATATTGACATAAATTATGTGATGTGAAGAAAAGGGAATAAGTTGCAATGTCAATGGGTGCAGCCACCATGGAAAACAGTATGAAGGCTCCTCAAAAGCTAAAACTAGAACTACCTTATGAATCAGCAATTCCACTTGTGGGTATGTATTTGAAGAGGATGAAAACACTAATTCAAGGGGGTGCCAGGATAGCTCAGCATGTTGAGCACTTGCCTTGCAACCACAAGGTCCAGGGATCGAATCCTGGCCCCAGCCCATGCAAACTCTTATGGTGACGTGTGATGCAACTGGTAACTGCTGGGATGGCTGTTGGTTTCTGCCTGGCACGGCCCCACATCCACCTGTGTGAAATGAAACCATGTCACAACTAATGATGTACAACTGTGGAAACTGCTCTGCACCCCCTTCTCTCTTTCTCTCTTTCTCACCTTCTCTCAAACAATAAAATAAATCTTTTTAAAAAGTCACTAATTCTGCACCTCCATGATCATAGTACCAAGTATTTACAATAGCCAATACCTGGAAGCAACCAAAGTGTCCATCAATGAATGAGTGGGTAAGAAAAATGTCATATATTTATACCCACACATACATACAAGAGAAGAGTATTCACTATAAAAAAATAAAAATAAATGAGGGGTTGCTGGGATGGCTCAGCAGGTTGAGCACTCGTGCCTTGCTGTCCTGGGGTCCGAGGATCGAGTCCCAGCCCCTGCCCATGCAGACCCGTATGCTGAGCCAGGGTGTGCTTCCCATGTAGGAGGCCCTGATTCAGCTTCCACTTGGGGCAATTTTCCCATGGGTGAGGCTCCCAGCCCAGATTCCACCCTGCTTGACCCCACATCCACCTGTGGAATGAAACCATGTCGAAAACTAATGATAAACAACTGTGGGGACTTCTCTGGGCCCTCTCTCTTCTCTCTGTCTCTCTCTCTATGAAAACAAAAAAAAAAATTTTTTTAATAAAAGAATGAAATCTTGCAATTTTCAACAACATGGATGGACCTCGAGGGCATTATGCTAAGTCAAAAAACAATACTATATGGTCTCAGTTATATGTGGAATAAAAACAAAAACAAACAAACAAAAAAACAACTCAGATACAGAGAACATATTGGTTGTTGCCAGAGGCAGGGGTGAAGGTGGTCAAAAAGTATAAAACTCCAGTTATAAAATAATAAATAAGTCCTGGGGGTATAATGTATAGCATGGAGACTATATTTATATTGTATGTATATTTGAAAGTTGCTATGAGAGTAAATTTTAAAAGTTCTCATCAGAAGAAAAATAAATTGAAAATTTGTATGGTGATATATATTAACTAGACTTCTTGTGATTATTTTGCATTGTTTATAAATATTGAATTATTATGTTGTATACCTTAAACTTAGATGTCAATTATATCTTCATTTTAAATAAATGGATGAATGAATTGTCAGTACTTAGTGAATTCTTAAGATAGTGCACTAATATCTTCAGGGTGCTGAGAGAAGATAATCATCATCCTAAAATTCTATGTCCTGCTAAGTTATAATTAAAATAATAATAATTGAGAGTACACCCCTAACAGATCCCACTATTTCAGTAAAAACAAAATTGAACCCAGAAGGAAGGAGTGAGATGCAAAAAGATACAGTAATTAAGAAATTACTACATAGTTAGATAATTCTAAATATTCTAAATAGGCTTGGATCACATAAAACAATATAATAATGATTGATTTGTGGTTATAAAAACAGAATGGAATTAAAACAAGATCAAAAAGATTACAGGCTTAGAGTGTTCTAAAGTCTATTATTTGGTAAGTAGAGACATTTGTTAACTTTAGACCTTGAAAGGCGCATATGCATGTTTAAATTGTGACTATCACCACCAATAGAAATGGAATGTATAATTTTCAAACCAATAATGTGTTCTCAAAAAAGCTGTGATCAGGGAAGCCAGGATGGCTCAGCAGGTTAAGCACTCACTTTGCAGCCCTGAGGACTGAGGATCAAACCCCAGCCCTGGCCCATTTGGACCCATGTGCTGAACTGTGGTGTGCTTCCCATGCAGGAGGCCCCCAGCCCAGTTCCTGCCCTGCACAGCCCCTGCCCACCTATGAGGAACAAAACCATGTCGAAAACTGATGAAGTTCAACTATGGCAACTGCTCTGAGCCCTCCCCCTTCTCTCTGTCTCTGTCTGTCTCTGTCTCTGTCAAAAACAAGAAAAATCTTTAAAAAAAAATGCTGTGATCTAGTGCAGGTGACAAAGTACTTTACAGCGCTAGAGCTGAAATTCTCCCTTCCTCTAAACAGACTGAGAAGTTCTTTCCTTTCTGTTCCTAGGAGTTATGGACAACCCCCTTTAAAGCAAATTGAAAGAGCCTATTTCTTCAGTAGATTTTCCATTCCTTCCTCATCATTATATTCCAGTGCCTGGATGTAGCAGGCACTCTCACTTTTATAGAATTAATGTATGTGACCTGCTCAAGGTCACACAGCTACTAGGTGGCAGATGCACAGGAACCCAGAACTTTGTACCCCCAGGAATGTTCCTTAATTTAACCCACCCCACCCCCCGCAAAGTTGTATCTGAAACAGATGTTAAGTGCAGTGAAAACAGTAGCTGTTTAATTAGACCAGTAAAAAAAAAAAAAAAATCCCTTTGATATCAAAAAGCAAATTTAGACAGAGAAATGTCACATTGATTGCTCTTGTCAATCTTCTATTTAAACAAAATCCACTTTACAGGTTATGCTGGTGGTGGAGTAGAGTGGTAGGGACAGGTTTTCAGAGTGACTGACTTTTCCAGGGAAAATTTGACCATATCCATCCCAAGGCAGCCCCTACAGTAGTATGATCCCAGGGGACAGAGAGGGTACCTACCCACAAGATTCTTACTGCTAAGAATTAAAATCTCTTGGTCAAAGGCACTGTGCCTCAGGACCTTCCTGGTGATCAGCTAAAGAGGTGAGAGGTGGAAAAGATGAGAGCTAGCTGGGAATTTTGTCTTGGAAGGCCTGCACTGAATAAGCAAGAAAGGAAAAGAAATTGAAGGAAAGAGAGGGAGGGTGGAGAAGCTAAAAAGTAGAGGAAGATACCAAGTACCTGTTTCACAATTTTGCATAGAGCCAACTCTGTTCAGAATTTTAACCTCAATAGCCCACATTTTTTAAATGAAAAATAACCATGTTTTTCTTCTTCTATCTCACAAGAAGATTAACGGTGAGCAGGAAGTAGATCTCTTGAGATTCTTCACTGGGCAGCAACTAATTATTGTATATTTTAGGGAATCTCCCAAACTCAAACCTGGATTACCTGTATGGTATTGTTTCCAACCCTGCCTTACTGGTCAAGACCCAAGAGAAGCAGATATAGCGGGAAAATGATGCCAAAGTCATCTTTCCTTCAAGAGAAGAACAGTAATGGAAGGCAGTGAGCGGACGTAAGGAATGGAAGAGGGCAACTCTGGTCAGGAGAAGGTAGGCACTGAGGATGACAACTTCAGTTTGGCTTCATGTTTAAACTTACTGATTAACTTTGGAAGTCAGAGTCACACTGTATCCTTTGGCAAAAGGGTTAAAGTTCTTTCTTTCTTTTTTTCTTTTTTTTGACAGAGAGAAGGGGGAGGGCCCAGAGCAGTCTCCATAGGTGACAGCATTAGGTTTCCATATAGTTTTACTCCACACGTGGGCACGGGGCTGTGCAGGGCAGGAACTGGGCCAGGAGCCTTCCACATAGGCCCTGGCAAGAACTGAACTGGGGGTACGCCCCAGTTCAGCATATGGGTCCGCCTGGGTCGAGGCTGGGATTCGATCCTCGGGCTCCAGGGCTGCAAAGCGAGTGCTTAACCCACTGAGCCATCCCAACTTTCCCAGGTTAAAGTTCTTACATACTTGTACAGCTTTTCCCTCCATTTAGACAAGCCTTTTTCTCCTTAAACTGCCTCCCATATAAAGACACACCAGAAAGGAAACATACTGTACTAGAAAGTATAAAAGAGGGGTGTATGTATGTGTGTGTGTGTTTAATGCATTATCAAGAATGGACTGAGCAATTTGGGCAGCAGAAATGTGTAGCATTTCTGCCACACTGGAGAGACTAAAGTTAATTTTCTACTCCAGACTTCAACTTTGAGGTTCGATATAAAATTCTTCTTTCATTAATTAATCTTTTGACACTTTTTACAGGATTGTGGAGTTTTACCAGAAAGAGACTTTGTAACTGTCATAATATTTTAATTTCTCTGAACATGAGAAAAAGTGGGACCATGAAGTTTCCCAAGAAGATTTTTTTTCACAACTAGCATTTCAGTCAAAACCTTAACTCTGCAAAAAGAAAGCATAATGTGAAATGAGAGTTTCTGAAGCAGCCTGTCCTGACTTTAGCTCTCAGGGGCTCTGAAGAAGTCTATTGTGATCTAATGTCGAAAATAGCCCTTTCTCTTTAGGCCTTGATGTTTGTACTTGTTCAAAATGTATTGTCTGATACTTTTATCTGTGAATATTATACTTGCCTATTTTCAGGGGCCCCAAGGTACACATTTGTTAGGAAAACTTCATTTTTTAGATAAGAAGAATTCAGTTAGTGGAAACACATTTCATTAGACTGGGTTAGGGTATGGCTTATCATCATTGTTTGCCCAAGTGACATACAGTTATAAAGAAGCCCCTTGCAAAATGTTACTGTAGAACTGCTTTAATGTCTTACTTGGCATTAGGCACTTGGCATTAGTGAGTTAACCACTGGGTTAATTAGAACTCAGATTTTCAGCCTATCCTCAGCTCATAGAATAAAAACTGTTTTCCTTTTACCTAATTACAAGATGTTCCTAAGCATCATCATTTTGTAAAAGAAACCATGACGACAAATTGCTTCATGAACCACATTGCCCGGACTGAAAAATGTGCTTGCAATTTGGAGAAAGTGTTTGCAACTAGCCAGTAGAGTGCACTCTGTGGGCACCAGCACTGTTTATAGGCAGGGGACATAATCTTTGCAGGTATGATGTTCTTTCTCCTTTTGTCCCTAATCTTCTATTTAGCACCTATCTGATCATTCAGATTCAAATCAGAATATGCTTTTACCTTATCAACAGATTTTATGTGGTTAGTTCCATAAAGCTGTAGGTTTCAGTGATAATTCTAAATTTCTTCCCTAAAGTTCCAGTAATTTCTTTCTATTGTCATGACTGAATTAATAATCCAACAACAACAAAAAATTACCAAACCACCATCACTATCAACAACAAAAGTCAGAAGCAGAAGTAACTTTCTTTAACTTGATGGGGCTTGATTAAATACCTCAGGTGAATAGTGGGTCAGTTGCCTTATGTTACACTGGGTTATTATCGTAGCATTTTATTTGACTATTTATCCCAAAGGACTTTAATACCTGGAACGTTGCCAAGCCTGATCTGCACAAGTGCCCCTACACCATATGGAAAAATATCTTCAGTACAGAAGAAAGAAAGCATTAGAAGTGGCCTGTAGATGCTGCTGGGACCCCAAAGTTAAGAATAGTGAGATCTCTGTTCTTAAACACACAGATTCCCTTCCGGGGAGATCATTCAACTGAGTATGACTACAGACTAAAGGATCACAGACCTTTAATAGGAAATAGCAAAACAAGGATGATATAACAACTGGATATGTAATAAACAGGTTATTACACAGGCTGGCATTCTGATACCAACGCAGGTTATTATACAGGCTGATGTTAGATAACCATTCTGGAGAGTGTTCAGTGATAATTCTCAGGTATTCTTTGAAGGTGTTCTGCAACATGGCCGCCACTAGAGGGCAGAGAAGACCACTGCACTTTTCAAGCACTTTCTCCAGAGAGCAAGTTGAAAAGCAAGTTACACAGAACTAAGGGCAAAATGCTGGGCAGTCCCGTACACTTAGATGTTTCACCACCTCTTCACTTCATCCTACTGTGTGTCTGGAGTGCTATGTGCTAACACAGCTGTTCTGTGTACTAGCTATACCTTCATATCACTTGGGGAGCTTATGAAAAACACAAATGTCCAGCCCTGCTATCCCTCTTTCATTCTGATTTAATTTTTGAAAATGCTCCAGATCAGGGATGGCAAACCTTTTGGCGACTGAGTGCCAAAGTTTATGAAATAAGAGTATACTCGCTCGACTCGCATGCCAATCGATAGAGGTATCAATTATTTTTGTGTCTATAAGAGCATAAACAATAATTTTTAAAATGATATTCACAGCTCCGCGTGCCATAGGTTCGCCACCCCCGCTCTAGATCATTCTAATGTGAAGTCAGGGTGGAGGCCTATTAAGTTATACACCAGTGACATTTTATAGGGCAAATAAAAAGTTCCAATTAAGGTATGGGCATCAGGGGAAGCCGGGATGGCTCAGTGGGTTAAGTGCTCACTTTGCAGCCCTGGGGACCGAGGATCGAATCCTGACCGCAGCTCATGTGGACCCATATGCTGAACTGGGGTGTGCCCCCAGTTTGGTTCTCACCGGGGTGAGACTCCAGCCCAGTTCCTGCCCTGTGCAGCCCCGCACCCACCTGTGGAATAAAACTATATGGAAAAACCAATGATGTGCAACTATGGAGATTGTTCTGGGCCCTCCCCCTTCTCTCTGTCTCTGTCTCTGTCTGTCTGTCTGTCTGTCTGTCTGTCTCTCTCTCTCTCTCTCTCTCTCTGTCAAAAACAATAAAAATAAATAAATAATTTTTAAAAAAGATATGGCCATCGTCATTTTCTTCTCCTGAGCACAAGGAATGAGTTGAAATTTTTATGTAACTTCTACTTCCACCTTCAATACCTGGAGTGGTTTGTAGGGAAAATCAGTTCTCAAAAAGAAAATGATATTAAAATAAAAATGGATAGGCTGGAGAAGGCTGCAAAATATTTATTCTTACTGTTCTCATAAGTAATATTGTAATTCCTAGAGCCCCACCACAACCAGCTGTACATCTGACAGTTCTCACCATTGGTCTCTCTTATGTCCTCCCTTTAGGATGGTCTGTGTCCTGCTCTGCCCTTCCCTGTGGGTCCCAGCCTCACCCCTGAAGAGCAAAGTGAGATGCCCAGCCTCTGAAGCTCCCTCTTGGCTTCATCCTGGACTTTGGGGGGCAGCCACTCCTGTACTTTCTTATGAAATACATGTGGTGACAGTCAGCAATATTGAATTCCTCATCTTAGAGCGTCTACGAGACTGACAAACAGTTCTTTTGCTACCATGTACCTCCTCTCACTATTATGCTCACACATTACTCCATTTTCTCGTGTTACTTTGTCTTTCAAATAATTTTTCCCATGATAGTTTATTTTATGTGTCAACTTGACTGGGCCATAGGATGGATGCCCAGACATTCTGGTGAAACATTACTCCTGGGTGTCTGTGAGGATGTTTCCAGCACAAATAAGCAATGGAGTTGGTTGGCTGAGTATAAAGCAAATTGCCCTAGCCATGTAGGTGGACATCAACCAACCCAGAGAACCTGAATACTCGTAGAGCAAAAAGGCAGAAGAAGAGGCTCTTGAAGCATTTTGCAACCAATTCCTTTTCAATAGATATCTTAGAAAAGAAAACTAGGGTAAGAAGAATTTAATGATTCAGTCTTCCTATCTCAGACTTCTGATTAAATGCATCATTTAAATGAGTAATTCTGCACATCACCCTCCACTTGTAAACTTACTGAATGGTCTCAGAGTAAGCCAAGCAAAGATCTTTGTCTTTCAGCCAAACCCATATGTATTTAGAGCCCAAGTCATCTTTCTTTGAAAATTCAGAGGAACGATTGACTATAGTACTTCAACATGGAGAAACGATACAACTCTGGCACGTTCTCGTGCATATGCTACCTTTCCACCCTTTGTACATGTAAAAGGAAGAGAGACTTATTGATTTTATTTTTTATAAGTTGCTTTGTGGTTTTATAAAAGTGTTTTGCATAAATACTTAACTCTATTGAATTTAAATTGGAATTTAGAATATTTACAGATAGAGTTCCTCTCATAAGAAAAATATATTGTTTTTTAATTAAAAATATCAAAACCCTCACTATTCAGTAGTGACACATTTCACTAAGCCATACCAAAAAATAAGTTTCACTTGTAGGAAGTCCTACTGCATATGTCAAATACTTTCTAATAACTATTCTGAATATTATGTTTCAAGCCTTATTAGTCAAGTGGAATAATTCATGAAAACCCCTTGAGTAGGAAGTAGAGGTCAGATGTTGGACAGTAAAACAAATACACACAAAATCTAACAAATGTTCACTACACTTTCCAAGTAAGGACCATTTAATCTGACCCTACAGGATAGGAAGCTGTTCATCTGGTAAAAGGGGGGAAAAGCAGGAAGTGATTCAGGTAGAGGAAATGTCATGTCCAAAGTCCCCAGACAGGAGGGAAGATAGCTGTGATCCAAGAAACTGAAAGAAAACCATGGAACACAGTTTGCTGAAGAGACAGTGGCTCCTTAAGAAGACTATTAGGCATGACATTGTAGGTCAGGTGAAATGTTTTGGCCTCAGTGCAGAAACTGACAAGAAAAGCATTGAAAGGTTCCCAGGGTGAGTGGGAAGCTTCTAAATGTATTAGAGAAGAGTCAGTGGCCTAATGTTGATTCTTTGAAAGTAATCCTCTTTCCACTGTAGATGCAGTGTCATTGTATTATTTTTATTACGACATGTTTGTCATGGATCAGTGTCCTCCAACTGTGGAAAATTCTCAGCTGCCATCTTTCAGGTGTTTCCTCTTCCTCATTCTAACTTCCTCCTCTTCATCATCAAGAACTCTAGTGAGATGTGGTCGATCTGCTTATTCTGTCCTACTTGTCCAACCAGTTTTTTATCTGGTTCTTTTTTTCTCTTTGTGCTGCATTCTGGGAAATTTATTTGGAACATTCTTTTATTAATAGTCACTAATTCTTTCTTCATCTTGCAAGTTTTTCTTTTTTTATTTCTAGAAGATCTATTTATTTTTCTTAAAAAAATTTACTTATTCATCCTTTTTATAATCCTACTGACTGCTCATATTTTCTAATGTTTTCTTAAACTTTTTATTAAACTTTTAACTTTGTGATAATTGTACAGTCACATGTAGTTGCAAAGAATAATATAGAAAGATCCCATGTTTCCTTTACCTAGTTTCCTCCAATGGTAACATCTTACAAAACTATAGTGCAATGTCACACCAGGACCTTAATTTAAAAAACCACTATATTGCTTTTTAATATGCTATGTCTAAAAGAGCTAATAATAGAAGTCTCTGTATGTCATTTTTACTGCCTCCTTATTTCTGTTGATTCTTGCTCTTGGGGACTTGCTTCCTTGTGTATTTCATGATTGTGACTGCAAACTGGATTGATTTGCCTTTGTATCAAAGCTGGATTCCTCCAGAGAGAACTTGCCTTGACTTCATTCCAGCTCTTTGGCACTACCAACCCCATTCTCCTTCTCACTCAATTGTAGACAGCAGGTATTTATTGGGTGACTCTGGTGGTATGAATTTAACTTGTAAACCCACATAATGGCTGAGTTGTGGATGCTTAGAAAAGTAGTCCGCTGGAGTTGTGAGGGTCAGGCTTATCTGTAGGTTGCCCTTTAACAAGGGGTTACAGCGGGCAGTGAGCTCTGAAGAGCCCTTATTTGGTTTAATCTTCTGCTACCACCATCTTGAAATCCTTAATAATTTTGAACAAGGGACCCCATATTTTCATTTTGCACTGGGATTAACAAATTATGTAGCTGGTCCTAGAAAAAGCATTGCTCTCTAGGGATTCCAGCTTTATAGCATGATGGCTCCTATTTTCTGGAGCTTTTTGTCTTGTACCTTGTAACTAGCTAGTCCCTTAAAACTCAACTCTCAAATTTACTTATTTGAGAAGAGCAGCTTCTATGAACTTGTCACTTTATGATTCTCTCATAGCTTTTGTCCTGAATATCTTTTACTTTATTCAAGGCCATCAATGCTTTTAAAAAGATTGTTCAGGGAAAGCTGGGACGGCTCAGTGGGTAAAGCGCTCACTTTGAAGCCCCGAGGACCGAGGATCGAATCCCCGACCCAGCCCATGTGGACCCACATGCTGAACTGGGGTGTGCCCCCAGTTCAGTTCTTGCTGGGACCTATGTGGGAGGCTCGCGGCCCAGTTCCTGCCCTGCGCAGCCCTGTGCCCGCCTGTGGAGTGAAACTATATGGAAAACTAATGTCAACTATGGAGACTGCTCTGGGCCCTCCCCCTTCTCTCTGTCTCTTTCTGTCTCTCTCTGTCAAAAATCAATAAAATAAATCTAAAAAAAGATTGTTCAAAATGCATGCATTTTCTTCAGCGGGAGATTCAGTCCAGGTACTTCGTCTCCTGTTCTGCTGTAACAGAAGCCTGGGCTGTCTCCCACCACCGACCCCATTTCCTCTGGAGAAGCTTCCTCCGGGTGCTCTTTTCCGTCCATAAGCTCACCAACCTCCTTCCAGATCACAGTCACCCATGCCTCTTCCCAGCTGCACATCTGGACTGTCCTAAGTGAGTCTGCAGGGGCAACCACTTCCTCTTTTATACATTGCTAAGGCACAGCCCTATCCCCTGACTCCTTCAGAGGTCAGCTCTTGGGATTCTCACAAGTCTTTCTCCTTTCAAAATCCTCTGCTTTGGCAGATCCAAAGCTCTGTATTTCAAAATCTCTGCTGAGAGATTTTCAGACATGTTTGGAAATGTAAATGATAAACGTTGACCACTTCCTTCTCTTTGCATTCCTCCAGGAACAATCCTCATCCTTCTTTGGAGAAAACTGTACCTCTGAGTCAGTGAGAGTGCTGAGGGTGACAGACAGGGCACAGCAAAGCACACCTCGCTTCGACCCCTCACTTTCTCCTGCTGCACACTGCTTGAGTGCTGGGGCTCTTGAGGCCAGTTCCACAGCTGCCTTTCCCAGATGAAGAAGCAAATAAATTCAGTTTGGGGGTATAAGCCAATTTGACTCGCATTTCTTACCCTACACTGTAAAGACTCTCAACTCATTTGGATGTTGGACAGTCCCAGTGGCATGGAGTCCTGGAGAGCTCCAAGGCCTATTTGGTGGGAAATAATGACAGGCAGAGTCCGCTGGGACCTTTAAAGTTGGGTTTTATATTTAAGCTTTCATTTCAAAAGAGAGGAACTTTCCACAGGTTAAATTGTAGAAATACGTTAAGTCAGTTATACCGAACTGGACGGCAGAACAGGAGCAAACGGGCCACCAGCTGGTGGCGGCCTTGCTCTTTATCCGGCTGTTTCTGGGATTTGTATGGTGAGAGCGAAAATCTTTGGAAACCGAGCGAGTTCATTAAAATGGCATGGGCCGTACCTCTCTTCTGCTTTAAACTTGGATAAAATGCCTTCTTCCATTTTATTAGAAGCATGGTCTTAAGAGTTAAAAGGAAAAGCACCCATAAAGCATTGCTTTCTCTGGGTCAAAATCCATGTAAAAGCTCTGGGAATATTTTTCTAAGTGCTCTGCCTTGTGCTCCATCCACATATTAATTCCCTCTTCTTTTAGAGAATTTTGAAAAGAAAAATAATATTTAAAATGTTCTTTCTTTCTGAATTTCATTCTTTCTCTATGTAAAGATTTACTGCCCCTTCATTTCTACCATCTGCTCTAGAGTGAGATCTGTTTTCAAGTTTTGAAGGATTCTTTGCATCCTTTTTGTTCTGAGGTGGCTCTGCGCCTGTCTGGAAACAAAGGCTCCGAGCCTCAGCCCACTGCTTGCCTCACAGGCATGTTTCCCTTTTTTATGTTGAATAGCAACTTGGCCTCAGAAACAAGCGTTCTAAGGATGCTGTGATGGAGAAACACTTGCCATGCAGCCTACCAGTGAGATGAATACCTCAGACACTGGCTCATGGCCACCTCAGGCCAGATACCTAGAGGAGATGGCTGGTCCTGAGAGACTGCCAGCGTGACAGACCGCGGCTCCTGCCTCACCATTAGTGCAACCTGCTCCAAGGCCACACACCGGGTGGGAGGAGCCACTTTCACAATTACAAATTCTTTTTGAGGCTTAAAAAAAAAAAGTATATGGGGATACTGGGGTAGCTCAGCAGGTTGAGCAATTGCCTTGCAATGGCAAGGTCCAGGAATCGAATCCCAGCCCGGCCTGTACAAACCCATATGCTGAACTACAGTGCAATTGGTAACTGCCAGGTGGGCAGCAAAGGTTCTCACCTCCCATGCCAAAGGCTCCCAGTTCAGTTTCCACCCTGCACAGCCCTGTATCCACCTGTGTGGAATGAAACCACGTCACAACGAATGATGTACAACTATGGAGACTGCTCTGGGCCCTCCCCCTCCTCTCTGTCTCTCTCTGTCAAAAACAATAAAAATAAATATTAAAAAAAGATTTATTTTATTGAGAAAAGGTGAGAGAGAGAGAAAAAAGAGAAGGGCCGGTGCCCAGAGCAGTCTCCATAGTTGTATGTCATTGTTTTTTATATAGTTTCACTCCACAGGTGGGCATGGGGCTATGAAAGGCAAGGCCAGGAGCCTCCCATATGGTAGGCACACCCCCACCTCCTACATGGGAAGCATGTCCAGGGCAGGAGCTAAAACTAGGGCCTCTCATATGAGAAGTTCACCCAGGTGAGAACCAAACTGGGGGCACACCCCAGTTCAGCATATGGGTCCCCAAGGGCCGGGCCAGGATATGATCCTCAGACCCCTGGGGCTGCAAGACAAGTGCCCAATCCGCTGAGCCATCCCAGCTTCTCTAATAAAATAAACCTTTACAACTATGTTATATAGTAATTGTGATTACTGATCAATTTGTATTTATTTCGGCCATCTTATTTTGTGATCTCTTTTTTGTACTTTTCATTTGTTTCTTTTTTCCTCGTGATATCTTTTGGGTTGTTTTTGTTTTGTTTTGTTTTGCTCTACTGTTTGTACATTATACATTCCATTTTTATTTTTTTAATGGCTATCTTTTAAGTGTTTTATATAATTTAACTAAGTTCTCATTAAAATAAAATACACTGATCTGTCCCCAAATAATAAAGATATCTTAAAATGCTTGAATTCCAATCATTCCTTCCCCATTGATGTACAATTACTGTCCAAAATTTTGGTTCTGTCATTTTCATTGGAAAATTTGTTATTTTAAAATGTGATACATGATAGTAGGTACTCTCTCTGTAAGTACGTATTTTTTAAATAATTATTCTGTTCCATACCTGGCCATCCCAACATCCAAAGTCTTACGGGGATCTGGAACTGTTGGTGTTGATTCTGCTGAGTCTCACTCATGGTGCCTTGTTTCCTAGAACATTTGGTGATCTTATTATGAGCTCATATTTTGGTAACCTACAGGACCCTGATTGAGGGTGCTTCTATCCAGAAAGAATGTGCGTGAGTACCAGAGGTGCCACTTCATTTCTAGTTATGGGGTGCCCCTTACTGGGTGGGCAGTGTACACTGGAACCTCAGATCCTAAAAGAGCAGGCAGGCCTTTGACTTCAGATCATTAGAGAGGAAACTACTATTGCTGTTACCATCATTTTTTCCACCACAGTTGGTTGGTTCATTTGTTTTTGTCAGTGGTGCCTTTGGCTGTGAGTCAGATTTTTCCCAGCCTACCCTTTCCCTGAGAATGTGACCACTTCAGGTGTCCTGGCTGTATGGGGAGAGGTGAGGAGGAGGGGGTGGTCCTCAGGCTTAGCTTCCCAGATTTGTATACACTCAGGCCTGCCCCCCTATTCCCACACCCACAGTCCTTCATTCCTAACACTGATTCTTGGTCCAGTTTCCACAAAATCTTGATATTTATGTCTATATTACTAAAAATAAACATCTCACATTTTATAATATTATACATTAAAAGTAGCATGGCTTATGGGTGGATAAGAGACAGGCAGTTAACTCTACAAGCTGGGAACCAACAAAATACGAATTCTTATCAAAGTTAACATAACCACATGTTAAATGTGAAACAAATGAGGAACGCAGCAGCAAAAGAGGGCTTTAGCGGAGGAAAGGTGAATATAGAGTGACAGAGGAGCCTGAGGAAGGGTCGTGGTGGTCTGCATCCATGAGACAGGAGCAGAGAACCCGCATTCCCAGAAGTTGCTGGTAGAAGAGCAGTTGTAGGTTCTGTGTGAAATGCAGGGGGACCCGAGGCCGATGCCCAGGTTGTTGTGTAGTATCTTTTCTTTTGCACAAAGATCAAGGAGACTCATGTAACTTGGACTTCTAAGACAGAACAAATGGCCAAACTGAAGAACCAAGAGTGAGAATTGCTCCACCACCGTGTCCCTGGAAGCTGCTGTTGTTATCTGTGGCAGAAAGCATGCACATTCTGGGGGGAGGGTAATCATTTATGGGCCAAAGAGGCAACTAGGTTTCATGGACATTTTTCTCTTTACGGACATTGTTTGAGATGACTCACGTGTAGGAAGCATGCACAATAGCACATAAACCAGCTTAGCGTCAGCCCCCAGGACAGCCCTGGCTTTCATGCTACTTTCTGCTTTGTTTTTATTTTATTTTTAACATTGTTGCCCTTAGGAATTGCTTTAATACACTGGAAGCTCAGCAATGCAATGAATGGTGTATTTGCTGGAATTGACTCTTCACATGGATGGTTTTAGTGGAATGACATTTCAGGACACCTGGTCTTCTCATCCTCTCTTAGCTCCTCTGGCCTGATCTACACTTCTCTGTCCCCTGGGAAGTCTCTGGACCTGGAAGTTGAAACTGAGAGGCTAGGTCAGTTAACTGAGAAGCATTTGGACAACAGTTGCCCTTAAAATAACCACAGAACCCAAGCCAAGGTGATAAGGAGCACTGAAAAACAAGGAGATTAAAAGGAACATAAAGGGACAACACTCCTCTGAAAACATTAAGAATGAATTGACACCTCAAGCATTGCAAAGAGAAACTTGTAGATTGCAGTAGACATAGCATCACATTATACCACAACATCGTGAATATCACATTAACCACATTATCAGGGGTTTTTCACAGCATCAAGCTGAAGCTAAGATACGAATCAAATGAAAGACCCACTTACATGGATTATTTGAAGTAATAGTTGAAAGTTCTAGAAGGCTTCAGCAAAGCCACAAGTCTCCATTACTGCCACCGCAGCCTGGATTAAACCTGCCCCACAAAATCCACATCAACACGTCAACCTCACCCATCTAAATCCTTCATTTTTCCATTGATTTACTCATTCATCATCTCTGTCTCCAGTGATAAGATGGCCAACACACACATGGCATTTGCTGGTATATAAGTTCTTGCGAACGAGGTACTACGGATTTAACAACAGGTTGCTTTCTAAAAGCTGTTAATTATTTTCTCTATTCCAGTTTTCAGGTTTGCAAGGTAAAGAACCACAAGATGGCAGTCACATTTTACGGTGACAATACTGGCCCTATCCCAAGAGGTAGCAATTCTGATTTCAAATGACATACCTCAAGTCCAAACAAGTAGATCTTATTGGGCTTTTAGAATAATACATAAAAACCTGTGCAGGAGGAATTTATTTTGAAAGAAAACTTTCCCCACCCCAAAAGTTCTGTTTTAAGATTAGTGAAATGTAAAAGCAACCCCTATTTCTAATGAACATTTCACCTAAAATAACCAGTCACATGAGAATTATGTGGCATTTCCATGGTGTGTGAAGATTACAAATGACATTATACAACTTTGTTAAAAGAATGAATCATACACTAGTGTCCCTTATGTGAGCTGTTCAGAGTTCTGGAGAATACGTTGACACTCAGACGTAGTCTGCAGAGGACTCATTCACCAGTAGCACTGACACTTGAGTGAAATGAGCCCCTCAGACAGTGGGCCCAGTCCAGAGAGGGTGCAATACCAGAGAGGTGAGTGATGCCTGGCCGCTGGCCTCAGGAAACCAGGTGGTTTGGGCCAAGCCCTGGGTTTGGCAGCCTGGTTTGGGCAAGAATGGGGTTGGCCAAGCACATCTCTTCAGTCTACCTGGGATATAGCTGTACTTTGGGTGAAATATAGGAACATCTGCAGCTCAACCTAGGGAGAGCATGAGCCCAAACTTAAACTACTTCCTACATATGCACACACTCACACACACACACACACACACACACGGGCATGATTGCCCATTCATTACAAAAATATACAATCATAATCTAGGTAGCTCAGTCTCTCTTCTTGCAAATGTGGCGACATTTTCTGGAACTTCCAATTCCAGAGTTTGTGGTTGTTTCAATGCCAGTGCTAGTTATTTTTGGCTGCTTCTCTTCCTCCATCCTTCTCTGCCTGCCTGTGTCCTTGGAGGCTGAGCTTCACAGATTACATCGGCAGGGTCATTGCCTTCCGGCTTCTTGGTTGAGTTTGGCCAATGGAAACACCTGCATAAAATCAGAAAGTAGAAATAGAAAGAGGAAGAGATTCTCATTCCCTCTGCTTCTTTCCTGTGTTGGCATGGCTCTTCATTCTGCAGTCACAGCTCCAGGCAAGCAATCTGTCTTCTAAGGCGCCAAGGTTTCTTCACTCAGGTAGCATCATGATCACCCTCTGGCTCTTACACACTACAAGTGTAAAGGCTTCTCTCTTTTGCTAGTCCCTGGGCGTTTTCACCTTCCCCTGCTGGTTCCCTTAACTCTGGAGAGATACACCGTCATCCAACTCTCCCCAGTTAACCCTCAGAGTGTGTCATCTTTCCATGTTGGTATATTGACTGGTATATAGGCCTCCCCAAAGATGTCTTTTGACTCCAGGAAGTCTTATGGCCACATGTTCAATGCCGCCCAGGCATTTCTGCTTTCTCATTTTATAGACCTAAACAAGCAAAAGCCTCTATACTGGTTTCTAAACAAAGCAAAAATTTTAAAATGTCGAGTCATTCATGAGAGTAGTAGAGTTTACTGGAAAGTTGGAAGCAGTGTAAAATGGTCATATTACTTGCCATATATTCTACAACTTTAAAATCCACATTAAACACATATAGCCCAGTGTTTTAGACCATAGACTCTGGAGTGAACTCTGTGAACCAAAATTCAGCTCTACCACTTCCTAGCTACTATGTGACAGTGGGTAAGTTATCTAATTTCTCTGGGTTTCAGTCCATCCCTTCCTTTTTTCCTTCCTTCCTCCCTCCATCTTTTCCTACCTTCCTTCATTTTATCCTTCCTTCCTTCCTTTTTTCCTTTCTTCCTTTTTTCCTTCCTTCCTTCCTTCCTTCCTTCCTTCCTTCCTCCTTCCTTCCTTCCTCCCCACTCTCTCTTTTGTAAATTGGGGTGGTCACAGCTCCTCTCTCCTAGGGCTAGTGTGGAGATTAAACAAGTTAGTATATGAAAAATTCTTAGGCACCTAGTTATAATAAGGATACTGTATAAGCATTAACTCATTTATTATCTATTATTATTACTAGACATTCTCAAAAACCCTTCTCATGTGAGTTACTTGGTTTATATCAGGCCCTTTGTCTACTTGGTACCTCCTTTACCCAGCTTTCCCGTTTCTTTCTCCTTCTTCTCACTTGCTTTCTCCAAGACCAGCCCTAGAGTAGTTGAGCACAGATGTATTTTTTGTCAGGGCCTTGTCTGTAAAAACCACTTGAGTCACTTTAAATCAGCATGTCTAAGCTCACGAAATTCCATGTAAGCAATACTGTACCAGACAGCAGAGATGACTTAGGTGCAAAATCCTCCTTTCTAAATCTGGGTCCTGGCCCCAGGCCCTCAGAAGATTCCATAAGCAAGAAGTCCCCAAGCTCCTCGGGGCATCTAGTCAACCCCACATATGGGGGATGGAGAGTAGAGGATCAAAGAGTCCCCCGAAAAGAGAATTAGGGGCCAGAGCCCACAGGAAAGTTTGGGCTCCATACAAGTCCTGGTCTAGGCTTAGGGCACCCTACCTAGAAGGTCCTGCCAACTCCAGAAGATTTTGAGTATGTCACCAGAGTGTGGGACCCACTGAGGTACTGGACTGGCCTTCTCCTCACCTACTGCCTTCTGAATTGCCCCGGTGTCTTCTCCCTTTGGAAAGCAGTGTAATCAAATGTTACATGTTCTCACTCACCAGATTCCACGGCCCCACCAATCAAAGTACTTTATAGATGAGGAGCCCCTCTAATTAGCAGGACCTACTCTCCTTATAAGGCACTCACAATGATAAACTTCTAATAATGAGAAATGAGAAAGCATAACTAGAGAAAAATTATCCTAACTCTACTACTGAGAGATATTGCCTGGCCACATTTAGGTGTGAGGAACAGTATGTCAGCTTAAACAAATGAAGTACATCTAAATGAGCAAATATCAAAATATGTTTGTAGTATAGAAGACAGTACACCCAGTTAAACTTGAATGTCAGATCAACAACAAATCATTACTTTAGTATAATTATGTCTCACTTAATATTTGAGATGTATTTACACTTAAAAAAAAATGTGTTTATCTGAAACTCACATTTCACCGGGTATCCTGTATTATTTTTATCTGCTAAATCTGGCAACTCAAAGTTCATTGTGAAGTGAAAAAAAGCACGTTGCCAAACCTTATGTTTTGGTTAACCGCTTTATGTAAAGAAAAATTACTCTATAAAGGAATGTGCTTACATACTCACACATCCTCAAAACAGTCTAGAACAATGGACATAGAACTCCTGCCTCTTGGGTATAGGAAACAGAAGAGAGGGAAGCTTTTACTTTTTACTTTACACATTTCTATAACATTTACATTTTTAAACAGCATATTTTGTGACAAAGTAATTTGAAAGGATACAATGAATGTAATATGGGTGAAAATACTTAAGAAATAAGTGAAAAAGCAAAAAGGTACCATTGTATATATAGTAAAATTAAATCTATAATCATTAAAACCTTATCAAGAGCATACACTAAAAGGTTAACAAAGGCTCTACATGCCATACTAGGAGCTCCCAAATATAACCTCAATCTGTTCAAACTGGTATGTATTTGATTCTGCTGTTTGGTTTGCTTTCCCCTCATTTAGATCACCTCCAGTTTACTGAGAAAGAGAGGAAAATTGGACACCCACAGAAATGAGAGAAACTCCTAGGCAAGACTTTAAGCTATGAACTCATGGATGACGTCTAGGCTAGCATTATGTATGTGTTTGGCTGCAGCTCAGTTTGCCCCACAGTTAATACCAAGAGTCCCGGGGAGCAAAAGGACCTAAATGTTTTCCAATGAGTTAGGAAACTTACAAGCCCCTCACACCATTTTAAAGGCATGTACTTTATTCTGAAAACTTAAACTGTGCCCCTAGGATACCAAAGACTTTGCTGTATATGGAAAGCATCACATAAAACTTTAAAACATTAGCTTGTATCTCTGATCCTGGTGATTTTATGTGTTTAAACTAATACCTCTAGGCTAAGGTGATCAGATTTTAACATTGGTAAAGCGGGACACCATTGACCGGGGGTGGGGGGTGGGGGGGGGAGTCTTGATTAAAAATTTGGTCTATCTCCCGCCATTCCCTAGCTTGTCATGCATTCTTTCCAAAAATCAGGACTTTTTTAAAACACCGCGGGACACGGAACAAATTGTTAAAAATCAGGACTGTCCCACCAAAAGCGGGACATCTAGGCAGCACCTAGCCATAAACTTGGCCAATTGAGCCTTTTTGTTAAAATCAATCCCCAAAACTTATCCAAACTCTACGTGCTGCTCATTCTACTTGATAAACATACTTTCATTTTTTTGAATCCTCCAGCCTTCTGCCCCTCAAAATAGTCTATCGGACAGACCATCTGTTCCTTTTAATTCTATTTTTAGAATGGCTTTCCTTTGGAAAGGGCCATTAGAGCAGCTGCTAGAGTTGATGTCTGTTCATCTGTGACAAAAAGCTTTCACAAGTGAGGGAATACCAAGGCCCTCCCTGAGCCACTCCGAGTACAGCTCTGAACAGCTGAGCCCTGCTAGTGACCAGATGGAGGGTCCCCGATCCTAAATCAGCTGGTGCTGGATTGAAGGGTATTCACAATAAATACGTGGTTATAAAAAAGGAGGAGCGTAATTTATGGCATTTAATATTAAAAACTACCTAAGATATCAGGCAGTCTTAAAGACTTAATAGAAGTTTCCTTGAGTAAAGAATTTATTTCTGCCTTGAGCTAGGTTATAATCGAGGAGGATTCAAAAATATATTTCTTCTTTCAAGGAATTAATACATTGAGACACAAAGTGGCAGGCGGTGAATTTAACTGTTAACATAACACTGAATGTTTTTGCGTGCTGACTATGTGCTGTCACTCTACTGAGCAATGTAGCCTCTTTTAGCTCACCTTCCCACCCACCCTGTGAAGTAGGTTGCTGGAAAAACAAACAAGGACAGAAAGAGTCAAGCGGTTACTAGTAGATTAAGTGGCCTTTAAAAATGTGGTTTTATTTCTTTGTTTCCAAGTCATAGACTATGAAAGCTGATTTTAAATCTGAGTTAAATGGAAGCACAAGGGAAAGGAGGACACGAGCTCCTCTTGCTGGAACCTGGTCCTGCAACCTGCTCCTCTCTCCCGCCAGCAGCGTGACCACCTGTGTCTCTGTAGTCTATTCACAGGCTTCAAGACCATCCCTAGCACTTCCCTCAAATGGCACGACCAGCAGTGTCTGTTTGAGTTTCTGAGATGAGGGATAGAAGAAAAGAGCCAGTCTGGAGCCAGAAAGGCAGGTAGCCACCAAAACTTGCTCCACAAGAGGTAAAATATTTGGCTCCAACTCAAGTCCATAGTAAGCTATTATTATCCCGACTACCTTAAAGGAACCTTATTTCTTCCCAGAGAGTAAGTCAGGCATGGAAAATCTAGCTCACATGTGATTCAAATTATGTTAAAATATTTTCAGTTCAGGCATGGCTTTAGGGCAGAGCGTTGTCAAATAATGAGCCCGGCCGTAGGCCTCCTTGCTGAGGATGGTAACATCCAGATCTTGTTTAGATCACAGAAACTTGAGCAATAAAACAGGCACAGAGTCCCTGCCTCCAGTCCTTGCTCCCTCAAAGCACAATGAAGTGCCAGGACACATAGTGCAAGTTCAATAAATCTTGGCTGCATTTATCATTTACACATAAACATTAATTCATCACAGTGTGTCCTAATGGTAAGAGGAGAATCAAGGATACCATCATAATGATGTATTCTATTTTTCTGGTTGGCAGTGAGTGAAACTTTCCCTTTACATTCTCCCTTCATACTTTCCCCTCCCCCCACGCCTGCTATCTGTTCTGGAATATCATGTATGCAAGTGTTACCCATAGTGAGCCTTTTTAGACAGTGTTTTGTTATCAACTATAAGTAGCAATGATCCAAAAGAGAGATTCAATATGAGTTTATTCCTTGTCCGCCTTCCTTCCACCTGTGCAGTATTAGAAGGAAACACAATTCTTAGCTGAAGAACTCCCCAAAGAAGCACTTGTTGAAAAGTGTTGCATACGGTAAGTATATTCACAACACTAGCTTGCATCATTCTTTCAACCAGCTATGGTCTTCCCTCACCAACAGAAATCACACACATCATTCATAACGTGTTTGTTGAGCAGCCTCATTGGGAAAGTAATGGTGGGGGAGGGGGGAGCACAGGATGAGTAAAACACAGACATTTCCCCCACAGAACTTAGAAAACAACATGAGAGATACATCATGCAACTACAATACAAGCAGGAAGTGATAAAGTACCGAAAGATATACATACGGTGATCTGGGAGTTCTTACAAGAGACTAATTCCTGTGTTTGGAAGTAGAGCAGGGAATGCCTTGAAATCATAATAAATGCGCTCAACAGAAATATACAAAACTCAGGTCAGAAAGGAGGAGGAGCAAGTGCCTGACTTTCTCTGGAGCCATACAAGAAGGGTGATGGGCAAGGCCACCTGAGCTGAGCATGAAAAGTGCACTTGTCAGTGAAAGTCAGGGCCAGTGGGGTGAGAACTTGAGAAAGACAAGGAAGAGGTACTGAGACACAGCAAGGACACACAGGACTGAGAACATTTCTGTGAGTGCAGCAGAGGGCTGGTGACGAGAACTTTATGATGTGGTTTATGCAGAGCAAATGAGAAACCAATAGAACCTGCGTTTTTGAAGTCTGCTTTTACAAACGGGAATGTGCTGAGGTGGCAGAGAGATAGATAGATGGTAAAGAGGCTATTGAAACTGTACGTGAGATAGATTTGGGCCAGAACCAAGGAAGTATTCGTAGGGTTGGAGGAGAAAAGGCCAGGAGAGGATGGGCTACATAATTTGTAGGGATCAGTGCAAAATGGAAAGGCAGGACTCCTGGTTCAAGGAAGAAGTGCCATGAAAGGTACATATAAAGTTGCTACCTTTCTTCCATAGACCCACCACCCCCGCCCCTCTCAACTTGTCACAGGGATTTCCATTTGTTATTGAAAGTTTTCCTCAGCTAAGAAGTACTCAATCCTACACTATTCAAATACATTTTATCCCTCATCTTTATATGCACAATGCCAGCCTTAAATAGAATTATCAAAGCATTGAACTTGTATGCAGGATCATTGAAATTACACAATTTGGATTCTGTGGTTTATTCCACAGGTGCCTCAAGCTGGCCAGATGAGACAAATACAAGCCAGACTCAGGAAGGCTGAAAGGATAAGAGCCTCCTCAGGCACCAGCCATTCTGGGGAGCCCCCCGGGCACTGAGATACTGGCAGGGGAGTGCAGATACTCACAGGTGCCCAGGGGCCTCATCCCTGAGCTGGGTTGAGTGTGTTTGCTCAGGCCCGATAGCTGCTGGTCTCTTCCTCCTACCAGCCACATGGAGGTGGATTTGGGGATATGAAACCACCCTTCCTATGAGCACATAGCCCCAAATCCCACTGGACAAGTAACTCCCAAGTTTCTTATACTTCAGTGCCAGGAGGACTCAGTACTCGAGGTAGGCAGGAAGTTTGCTCCCACCAACAGGTCACCTCCCACGAGCCGCCACCACCACCAGGCTGCACCATGAGCTTCCAGTCTGGGATGAGGATAGCAGCTACGATGCCCACCCATCACTGCATCCCCCAAGTGCCAAAGGGCGCATGTGCCTGACCCCCACCCTCCCTAGGCCTGGACCCTGGACCCTGGGCAGGGTAGGAACAGCTAAGCAGGGTATGTTCCAGGGGCTCTAGGGACTAGCAGGAGAGCATGCCGAGCAGGAGGCTGGAAGGCTGGTGGAACTGAGGCTCCAAGGCCCCTGGAGCATGCTTCATTATGCCATTAGACTTCATTCACAAAATAGAAATACACAGATCAATTATTAAGACTTGCAAGACAGCTACAGAGCATTAACCCCCAAGTATAACTAACTGTACAGGCCGCGTGCCTGCAGTTGCATGCAAACTATAGGTGGCTGGCCCCCAGCAGAGAAGAGAGATATTTAAAAGATAAGAATGATAAGATGATGCGTTTTATTGTGTGTGTATAGGGAGTGTGTTTTGTGGAGACATAAAGGAGAAGGAACCTATGGCAACCAATAGTGTTTTATCTTGGCTGACAGATAGGTGGTGGTGCCATTAACCCAGTGAGAATGCAGGGAGGAAGAGGCATGTTTCTAGTGTGACTCCATCCTAGTCTACATTCTCCACTTACCTATTCTCCCAGCAGACTTGCATTGTTAATGGGCAGTTGACTTTGAAAAAAAAAAAAAAAGTTTCCTGTATAATACCCAAGACTTGAGCATGTGAAAAATTCCAGGGAAATCTCTTGGCCCAAACTGATAATTGAATAAAAGAAAAATTAAACTACTATTTAGCTTACCATTAAAATATAATTTTGGAGAATTTTCTAATGCTTTTATAAAGAAAACAAATCTTGACTTCTATAATTTTCTTCTATCTAAATATTCAGTAGGTATGCATTCTGATCCAATTGGCTGAAAATAAAATTTCTGTTAAAATATTAAGCATGGAAGTGTTAATTAATGGTTTCGGGTAAAAGTTTTCTGAAGCTTTCTGTATTTTTAAAATAGCTATCCAAATGGTGAAAGTAAAATGTGCATTTATTCATTCATTCATTCACTCAACAAGTATTTATACTGAGAACCTATTGTGTGCTAGACTGGAGGTCCAGAGGAGAACAAATAAAAAAGCATAAGTTCCCGGGAAGCCGGGATGGCTCAGCAGGTTAAGTGCTCACTTTATAATCCCGGGGACTGAGGA
>PVKE010005857.1:33750-57041 GCA_004027555.1 Craseonycteris thonglongyai
AAAAAAAAAGAGCATAGGCTGTTCTAAAACAAGAACATTTGAGTAGGCCTTAGTAGAAAATGGTATTTGGAATTTAGAGTCCTGTTGCTAATAGAGGGTCATTGCTCTCACATTCTCAGCAAACAGGACTCTATCTACCTAGTAATCTTGGCACACATACATACATGCATACACATACACAATGCATTTACACAAATAATACCTATTTCAATAAAAACCTACCGGTATAAGGTTCATTCTGTTTCTCTCCCTTACCACGTTTATAGTGCCCTCACAGACAGTGAGAACCACATCTAACCAATCCTGCTTCTATAACCACATCCTTATTGCTGCTGTCACCCCCAGATATGCTGCCTTTACCCCACCCTTGTTTCCACTCTCATGCCAGATCATGGCAGATGGCAGCTCTCCGCACTTCACATGTGCTTTGATGGCCTATTCTGAGCGCCCCCTCCTGGCCCCTGTCGCCCCTGCACGGACACCTTCCACATTCATCTTGGATGCCAGTACCCTGAGCTGCCTGCTCTCCTACATGATGCCGTTGTCCACTTGAGCTCTGAGTCTTCAGCTCATTATGCCCCAGGGTATAGAATTGCTTACACTCCTTGGCCTGTGAACCCCACAACAAGCTACCCCTCCACATAGACAACCACCTCACTCAGCTTGGGAGCCTGTCCTCTCACCCATGTGTGTTGTCAAAGAGGCAATAAAAGAGAAATCCAAAGACCACCAAGCTAGACCATGTGTTATTTAAAGGAGTAAAGCAGGAAAGGAAGGATTGTCATGAGCAGCTTCTCCTGCCACAAAGCAATCTGTACTCCATCTAAATGTTCCCCTTCCCAATTTAATAATGGCATTTCATCTTCTATGAATTGAATTGGAATTTAACTACCAACAGTGAGCAGTTGTCAGTACAATGAGTCAGAGGAATTTCTACTGTACTCCAAACATTTTTCCACCCCAAATAACCTACGTCTTAGGATCTTGTACTGCTATTTTTCAGAAAATTCCTCTGGGGTCAGGTAGACCTGCAAAGAAAGCAGGTACTACTTTAGTGGATTCCCTAGAAAATGTTTTTTGTGTTTTTTTTGCTTGGTTTTCTTTTTCTACCTAGAACACCCTCTATAGCTTATTACATAGGGAGAATAAGCTTAATGTCACTAAAGTAAACTGATCGATGAAACCCAGAGTCTTCTCACCTTCTATAGATCCTTTAATTTAACACAGGGTTCTTTCTTTAATTACTCATTTCTCTCCCTGTATCCATCCCTGATATTAATCCCTAGACCCCTTCCCCTGACTGCTTTCATGGCACTCACTCTCTAACCCAATCCTGGACTTCCTTCCTAACCCAATGACAAATTCTGGGATCCTATCCCAGAAATGACCTCTTTGAAAGTTTTCATGACCTAGATATAACATGCCAAACTGGAGTATATGTAAAGAAAAACAGTGGTGTGTGTGTGTGTGTGTGTGTGTGTGTGTGTGTGTGTGCATAGCACTAGCCAACAAGCCAACTCCTTCTCCTCGCCATTCCAAGTCATTTATTTTTGCCTCAACAGGCACTTATTTATCCAACCCTGGGCATGGCTTTGGGAGAAAGAGAAGATAACTTTAATTTAGAAGCAATCCAGAGACTTTTCCTATCATTTCTCCCATCAGAGTAAATCTGCTCGGCACTGGACCACAAGTCAAGTTCATTATATGTTTGGTATAATCCAAGAACCAACCAGATTATGTCAGAGGACTCAAACTGACTGCCCCTGGGCTGAATCCAAACCCGTAAAAAGTTTGTATTTGTCTACAGCAGCATTTAAGAAGTGAATATGAGGGCAGGCAGGGTATGTCTACCCTCTGTAGCCTGCTACAGTGCTTCCTCATCAATGTGATGTCCAGCAGCCACCAGACACACATTGCCTGTCATGGGGCCCCGGTGTAGAATCCAGCTGATGGTTTTCATTACTTCTTCTGCTGATAGTAATGACTGCTCTTCCCCACACACATATTTTCCTTTACTTGTTATTATGGGATCTTGTTACCTATCCCTGTTATCTTATGAAATCTTAAAATATTTTCTTCCCAGGCTCTCCTTCCACCTTTCATCACACATTCCTTTTTACTATTCACTAAGCCACAAAGTCCAATTGTTTTTGGAGCCCGGCCCTGTCCATTTTTGTAGTGAGAGTGCCAGACTGAATCATGAGATCTGGCTTATTCTGGACTCTGCAGCTTACATCTCCCTGCTTCCCTTATAAACATCAATTAAGACAGCTTTGTTCTTCCATTGTGCATATAGTTATCAATTGCCTCCTCCTATTTGGTTAATTTTAGCATGGTGGTTTTCAACAGCTTAAATTGGAGCCTACTTACTCAGTAATCTAAGCTACTGATTAATTTTTTTTTTATTTTTTATTTTTTTAGCATTGGCAGGTTCTTTGCAACAAGTAAAGATGCCTTTAGCTCCATGCCAGCTGTGAGCAAATAGTTTTGGTTCTCAATTTGTACTATTCTAGAAATTCACAGGAGATAGCCAGGGTTAGGTTTGGGGACACCTCGCTGTTGGCAAACTGCCTAGCTGCGCGGCTCAGTCCTCTAAACTGTATATTTCATTTGCTAGTGAGGAAAGGCACACATTCAAAGGACTCTTTCAAAGCTTGTCGTGGTGTCTATTAGTAGTGTATGCACTCATCTGAGCAGCTTCTTAGAACCAACTGATTGCCCTCATTGCCACTTTTGTGGGTACAGGTCTGCATACACTCCTGCAGCAGAGATAACCACTTAAACCTTCAGTCATAGGGAGGAGTGCTAATGAACTGAGACCCTTTAACTGGCCTGAAGGATAAAAACTGGTCTGTTTAACTGGCCTGAAGGATAAAAATAATATCTTCACTGACTCCTAACCACTATTGGCTCTAAAACTCATGAACTTGGTTATTTCATTTCACCCATGAATCTTGACTTATTTAATTGCATAAATATTTCTGCTCCACTGGGATTATCATTTTAAGATTCCTCAGATAAACAGGTACAAAGCCACTCATTTAGCTTGGCTTACTTCCAAGTGACAAAAGTCTCAGCTATACTTTGAACATGTTCAACTGCCATTTGCAGACATTTCTGCTCATTTCCATTTGAGCAAGCACGGAAACCCAGGCTCATGTCCCAAGTCCACTCCTGTCACCTGTTACTTGTGTGATTGCAGCTACGGTACATTGGAAAGTCATCACTTTTCATGGCTCAAGTAGCTCACAAAGTCTTCCCTACCCTAGATCTCATCTTCTAATACTCCCAAGATGGTAGCTATTATACCAGAGTAATAAGATACCAGGTAAATGCTTTTTCCTCTTGTAAGGAATTCTGCTAAGGCCCGAAGAAGAGGGAAAAATGCATTAACACATCCAGCAGCTGGAGCCAGCCGCCTCCCCACAGGTTTGCTGGAGAAGCACCAATTCAGGACGGAGCTATTTTTTCCTCAGCCCACCCACTGTTCCCCCAGTCGTTATAAGATGACCACGTGGAAAAAGGGAAGCTGGTCTCTTCTCCCCAAACTCTGGACAGGAAGAGAGTCTTGCCTCTCTTTTCCACTGTTTAACTTGATCTGTCCCAGGCTGAACAAGGAAAGAACTGAGAGATGTGAGGGCTGAGAGGGGGCAGTAGAGCAACACCCTAGATAGTACCCACCACTTGGCATAAATATCCCTTGAAGGGAGAGGGACACGGAAGGTCCCTAGAACTGACTGTCTGTGGTAGCCCTCCCCGAAGAGAGCCAATTGCTGGATGAGGGATTGCTGCCCCCTCTGCCTGGAATACTCCTTTCTGCTCATTCCTTGTCATTCATTGTTCAGTTCCAATGTCATCTCCTTAGAGAGCCTTTGCACTCTAGATCTCATACTCCAGAACACAAATATGCATTCAATGGAGAGGAAAGTGGAGTATCAGAAAGTACACCTTGGGTGTTCCTTTTATTCCTTCAGAGGTAGTCCTTACTAGCCTGTTTTGAGGCCTACAAAATAAGGGGTGTCCCAAAATTCACGCAAGGTTTGAACTTTGTGTCATTTGTGCGGTAAAGTGTTGCCAATGAAAAAAAAAGACAGCATGACAGCTGACAGTTCAGGGTTATTAAAAATGGAGCACTATATGAAAGAACAACGCATTTTCATTGTTGAGCAATGAAAATTTACAATTTTAATTATAAACCTGTGTTTTCTATCAAAATTACTTCTTGTGTGAATTTTGGGACACCCTTTATAAATATTAGAATATTGGGCTTCCTCTGGGATGTCTGGGAAGTAGGAGGGTAGAGGGTAGAGAGGATAAAGGAAGTACTTATTGATATTTCAATTAAACAGTTTAAATAATTTAAATACTAAAGAAAGTGGAGAGGCATATTAGCCAATTCATAAAGATATCTCCATTCCCACAGCCATTGGTTTTGTATATGGGAATGGGCAAGTGATATTTACTGCTGAAGCATTTTTCTTGTTACCAAGAAGCTAAAATCACTCTACCCACATAAAATGATCCTTGAAGCTTGCTATTTTATTTAAACAAGTGAAACATTAGTATTTTCCCTTTGACTCTTTCAGAAGACCCTGGGATTAAAATTTGCTCTTTGAAAGCAAGACTTTTAAGCCCAACCTATCAGGTGACAATAGCCTTGTGCTCCTGTAATTTTAATGTTTGGCATTAAAGATCGGGCATATCCTACCAAAAAAGACCTTTTTCATAAACTTTTTCATTTCTCAACCATATATAATACATGCAACTCTATATACATGTTGGGTTTTTTTGTTTTATGTCACTGCCATCATGCTGTTATCACATTCCTCAAATGCTAGTCACATTCATTGCATGGTTTCTATGGACAATTTAAAACTGTTTGGATATCACTTAAATTGTTTTGAGTTGGAGGCAGGAGGCAAGCCAGGCTCAATATGTAAAAATCATGTAAGTGAATAAGTGTGTGAGTGTGTGTGTGTCTTATATATTATGTATTTACAGAAATAGATTCTGTATGTGTGTGCAAATACAAATTTGAAAATAATGCATACCAACATACTCAAATGTGAGCCTTTCAAATAGACTTTGTATTACAGGCCAATATAATGTTTACCTTAAATAATACTTACTGTGCAGATAAGGCACACTTTAGTCTTTTATTTAATTTATTAACACTTTTCCCCCATATAGTCTTTTGTGCAGACTAAAAATTAATCATCAATGCTTGTGTAAAGAGCAGGAATTACTTGCATGAGCTACTTAGAAAAAATACTTAGAGTTAGACTACTGAGTGTACCTACTTAAGTTTTTCAATAACTGTGTTCTTGGCCCTTCTTAATACACATTAATTCAGAATTTAGGTTTCATTTTGAGTGTACAGTCAGTCTGTTGAGTAGATTATTATTTTGATGCTGGCATTTACATTTTATTTGTAATTCAAGAGAAGCCAAGGAAGATTTGGCCAGTACACTCATAACTAATTTTATTTAAAATATATTTAGATTCTTTAAAAGCATTCTTAAGTTCATTGCAGATGAATGGGGGAAATACTCAATATTATACTTTTTGTGTGTGTGAGTTGCACAGCAGCAATGCAAGCATTTTTGTACAATGCAAACTTCTACTAATTTGTCTGACATTCTAACTGAAATTGAATTCCATGCACCAATCACTCTCTGTCATAATCTGGGTTAAATTCTATCCCACCTCATGCTTTCTTATTCTCTTTGCTCTGTTTTCTATTTCTGCATACCATTGACCAGTATCTGGCATATAATTTGTATTTGTTTACTACTTACTGTCTTCCTCTACCCTGCATTCTCTCCAGAAAGAAATATTGTTGAAAGAAATAAAAGAACATTGGCATTAGACTGACTCAAGCCCATATTCACCAGCCAGGAAGGCTTGACCTAGTCTTGAGAAGCAATTTTTTTTTTCCCCTGTGAAAATGGGGAATATACCTCTTATCCTGCAAGCTTATTGGAACTAAATGACATAAGAATGAGCAAGGGTCTATGGCCATGCTGGAATGCTTTAGGCTTTCAACAATCGTAGCTTTTTTTCCCTTAAAGCTGCCTTCATGATTTTCTAGACCAGGGGTAAGCAAACTTTTAGTGAAGGACTAAAGGGTAACTGTTTTAGCCTGTTCTGTAGAGACTGTCATAACCACTCATCGTGCCAGTAAAGTTCATTAGCTATGTAAATTTGGACAGGGTTTGTACATGGGTGTTGTCTTCCAAATCAAATTGCAATCCAATACTAGAATTACTATAGTTCAGTCACTAACTCTTTCTGTCTCTCCTACAAGTCTTATATACAGACATAAACTAAGAAGTTCCTTCGTACCTTATTATGCTTTTAACTTAGTGGAAAATCTGTGATGTCTCTAGGATGGCATCAACTTTCCTCAAATCTGTCCAGCTTTACAGTCTCAGGAGTGAGTTGCTGATACGTAATATTAACAGTTTTCTACTACTCACAGAATGACGCCCATTTGCTGCAACATAGGAAAATAACCTACTCTAGGCTTATTAGAGCTATGAATTCACACTGGCCAGAAAAAATCATCAGAGACAGGAAAGGCTGTCTACTGCCTTATAAAATTTATACAAACTTTCACAAAAACATATCACAAAGGTGTGTAAATTGACTTTTCATCTTTAAAGAGCCCCCACACATGAATGTCTGGTTACCTAATGCCTCCTCAATGCTCAGCTAAAAATTCACCCTAGCAGATATGAGAGCAACAGCAACCACTGTAGCATTTCTTTCTTCTTTCTTAATGACATAATTCATCATGGCTAGTGGCAAAGAAATAGGCACTGTATTAAGTTTAATACAATGAGAAATAAGAAGTAGTGCAATCAATCTCTTATAGAAACTTTACTCGGTGCCGGTTAACCTCTGAAAGAATCCTTCAAGGTAGGTTGTCCCCATTTTATATGTAAAGGTCATAAGGCTCAGAGAGTGTAGACATCTGCCCAAGTTCATTTAAATGACAGTTAATCAAGCTGGACTTAAAATCCTGGACTACCTAGCCCTGAATGAGCATTATACCCTATCAAGATGCCCGTTCCAAAGACTAGGAAAATAATTATATACCTAAGCACCTTGGAAAATCCAGTTCTCTTTACCTCTTTGTTTTCTAATTAAAACTGCTTTTACTTGAGCACTAGCTTTCAAGAAAATAAACCATGTCTTTAATTCAATTATGCCAAATAAGTCTGCTTAAATAAGCATTTCAGCTACATTGTGGGTTATGCAGGCTTTCCTAAACTAGACTGAAAATCTATCTACCCTTTAAATTTGTTTTTCCAATGATAAGTTCACCAAATTCCTGAGGAAATTGACATAAATATAGATTTTTGAATAACATTCAATTACATATTAAGGATTTTCAATGTCAATAAGTAAATATTGTCATTAAAATTTGCATAAAATATTTAAAATTCTGCATTATATTTTTATCTATTTATTTTTATTATTCCTTTAGCTGTTCTGAACAGCTACAGTTTATGACTAGGAGAGATAGGCAGAGAGTTGAGATTAACGTAAATCTCAACCTTGGCCATACCTTGGAATCACCTGGGGAATTTTAAAATATACAATGTCTGAGCCTCATAACTAAAAACTCTGACATAATTGGTTTGGGTTGAAGCCTAGCATCAGGTATCAAGCTGCCCAGATAATTCTGAAGAGCAGCCAAGGTTGAGAAGGAATGAAAGGAAACCAACCACCAACCTCATAGAATATATAACACCAAGAGTGAAACCTGGTGTAACCTATGGATTTTCACAGATTACAACACATCGAACTATGGATTTTGTTGATCAATTGTTAACAAATATACAACTCTGGGGTAGGGTGGGGGTGGGGGTGGGGTGTTGGTATTGGGGAGACAACACATGTGTGGGAGCAGAAGATATATGGGAAATTTCTGTACCATCTTCTTAATTTTGCCATGGACCAAACCACTATAAAAAAAATAAAGTCTTTAATAATAAAAAAAACATACAACATAAATAGATACATGTAAGTTAGGAAAAAAGAAAAGACTTTCTTTTTAAATTTGGTATAAGTAAATAAATGTGGAAACATCACTAGGAAAATGTTTAGTTAAGTTAATATTAACTTAGGCTGTTCTTCTAATTTTAAAGACTGTTGACATGATGCACAAAAACACACTTTAAAAAGGGGGTACCTGGGGAAGCTGGGATGGCTCAAAGGGTTAAGTGCTTGCTTTGCAGCCCCGGAGCCTGAGGATCGAGTCCCGGGCCCGGCCCATGTGGACCCATATGCTAAGCTGGGGTGTGCCCCCAGTCGAGTTCTTGCCGGGACCTATATGGGAGGCTCCCTGCCCAGTTCCTGCCCTGAGCAGCCCTGTGCCCACCTGTGGAGTGAAACTATATGGAAAACTAATGTCAAGTATGGAGACTGCTCTGGGCCCTCCCCCTTCTTTCTCTCTCTCTTTCTCTCTCTCTCTCTCTCTCTCTGACTCTCTGTCAAAAAAAACAATAAAAATAAATCTTAAAAGAAAAAGGTGGGGGGTACCTGCTATGTGCCTGCACTTTTCTAAGTGTTTTACATTTGCTGTCTTATGTAACCAAAATTATAAAGAATAATGTACAACTTTAACTGTATATATTGGAAAATAAGAAAAACTGAAAATAAATGAATTCAGAATAAAATTCAAGAAACTAAAATTTTTATAACAAATAAAATTTTTTTAAAAGAAGATAATGAATGGAGGGGGTAAAAATGAAGGTAAAGGCAGAAACCAACCAACTGGGGAATCTAAAGAGAAAATGAATAGCACTTAAAGAGTTGAACACAAAAATAATAATAATAATAAAATTAAATTAAATTTAAAAAGTTGAAAAGAGCAACAAAATAGACAAATTCAGAAAATAATCAAAACAAAAAAGAAAGACTATATAAGCAACATTAGGGATAATAATAAAGTCTATAGCTATGAAAATAAAATCATTACAAAAGCATACTACACTCAATTAACTCAAAAATCTTTAGAATTTTAAGAGAATTTTCTAGAAAAACGTAAGATTAGTTCAAAAATATTTAGATACCTGACTAGAGAAAACTAATATTCAGCAGAGAAAACCACAGGGAGCAAATCATTCACCTCAGATAAGAACATCCTCTTTTGAATGAAAGCTGTGTCCTTTTTCTCTCCCACATCAAACTTCCATTGCCGTCTCATTAGACAGAACACAGCCACCTGGCCAAAGGAATTTGGAAAAGGTAATCTTTCAGCTGGAATGGAAAAAGGAAGGGTGGATAGGGGGAAAAAAACGATATTAGGAGATGGCTGGAAATATCTACGACAACCAGCAACAGTGGAAAGTTGATGTTATAGTATTTCTTTTAAGCCACAAAAATAATACCCCCAGAAGATACAAATCAGTGTAAAAAAAAATTAAGAAGTTTCATTGAAGGACAAAAATGACATGAATGAAAGCATTGAATGACTCAAAATTCAAAGATGTCAATCCTTCCCAAATTAATCAGTAAAGTGTACATAATGCCAATCAAATTTATAGGAAAATTATGTTATAAATTTTTTCAAAATTGTTAATATGTTTATATGTAAGGTCAAATTTACAAGTATGGAAGATAAAATTTATAAGAATAGAGGAAGAAACTTTAACAAAAAGAAACAGTGAGAGAGCAATTGCTCTCCCAGATATCAAAACATATTCTAAAGCTCTCACAATTAAAACAGTATAGCCTTTGGTTTACAAATAGATTAATAAACTGATAGAACATTGTATTTATAAAAATCAACTTAATTTAATAATTGTTAATAAGGGGGAGGCCAGGGTGGCTCAGTAAGTTAAGCGCTCATTTTGCAACCCCAGGGACCAAGGATTAAATCCCAGCCCTGGCCTGTGCGGACCTATATGCTGGAGTGTGCTTCCCATGCGGGAGGCCCCCAGTTTGGCTCTTGCCCCCCCGATTCGGCCCCTGGCTTGAGGGGGCATGCCTGCCATGTGGGAGGCTCCCAGCCCAGTTCCTGCCCTGCACAGCCTCTGCCCAACTGTGTGGAATGAAACCATGTCAAAAACTGATGACATACAACTATGGAGACTGCTCTGGGCCCTCCCCCTTCTCTCTGTCTCTCTCTGTTTCTCTCTGTCTCTCTCTGTCTCTGTCAAAAACAATAAAATAAATCTTTAAAAATATGTATTTGTTAGTAAGGAAGCATTTCAAATACATGGGGAAAGCTTGAACTTTTCAACAAATGAATTGGAACTATTGATCAATAATCATATTGGACCTACATGTTGTCCTATTTAATTCCACAACTTCACCAGTTCCATGTTACATAAAAATTGGGCATTTAACTAAGGAATGACAGAGGCAGAGAGATAGGGGATACAGTACATAGTTCTGTTTTCTGATATATTCAATTATATTGTCTGTTGCTACTTTACCTAAAGGAAGTAAATTTTCAGACATCATATGATTTTCATGCAATCCTGTCCCAAATGCTATGTATGTTATTCAAAATAGTTCAAACTTTATTCACTCATTCTACAAATATTGATGAAGCATCTACTTTGTTCAAGGCACTTCTAGGTGCTGGGAATGAACAGTGAACAAAAACAAATATTCTTCCTCATGGATTTGCTTTAATAAAAAACAGACAAACAAACAATAAATAAGAAAAAATATAAAATGTCAGAGAAGAATAAATACATTGGGAAAATATGAAGCAGAATTAGGAAAATAGGGAGTGCCACAGGGCAGTACCATCCTGAGGCTCAGACAAGACCCACTTTAAAGGACCCCTTGCCTTCCTCTAGCCATGCCCCTTCCCAAGGGGTTGGGAGTCTGGGAGCCCAGAGGTCACGTCCGCTGGCAGCCCACACGTTTACACATGTGCGCTTTTAAATACTTAGCTATGTGGTGTGTGGGCCTCCATTCTCACTCATTCCCCAGCCCTTAGTATGTCAGGGGAACGTCTGACCAGAGTAATAAATGAGGATTCCTATTTTATAAAAATAGGCCAAGGAAAACCTCTTTGTTAAGCTGAATGAGTAGACAGCTGAAGGAATGAAACAGCAATTCTTGCAAGTAACCAAATGAACAAGTGAGAAAATCAGATTTAAAGTAATATAGGGAAAAAAAGCGAGTCAACCGATCCAAACCCAACCCATATGCATATTTACTACAATGAAAGCCAAACAAAAATGTTTTTTGGTTTTGTTTTTTTATGATCTTTGGAAATCTTGGTTGTGTCCGTTGTAATCTAGCAACCTCCATGTCACCTGTGCTGTAAGCACAATTCCAGCAGAGGCCTGAAATGAAAGCACTGAGTTTGCGTGAGTTCAGCAGCTATGTGCAGAGCAAGGGAGAGAAAGCTTCATTACACTGAACTATAATTGGGTGGTATAATGCCCGCAGGCCAGACTGGCAGCAAACGAAGGGACTGGACTGCACTCAGTAATCTCAGAAACAGAAGTTACATTAGCATTTCTGCCTGTGAGTGAGAATGGTATTTGGAAGTAAAAGAAACAAAGTAAGAGCTTTACTTCGGGTCATAAGCAAAATATATAATTTGCATATAGACTTATGATTGGATGGATTGATGAGTGACAAATTTATACAACTAATAGATAGAAAAATAAGGATCATATATTTTATAATCTTGGGATGAGGAAGTCTTTCTTAAATCAGAAGTAAAACTCAAAAGTTGTGAAAGAATATTTGACTCTATGAAATTGAAAACTTCTGTAAAGCATTGTAAAACAAATTGAAAAATGTAAAACAAATTGAAAAATGAACAATAGGCTGAAGGAAAATATTAGTAATAATATTTTGACAAAAGATTAATATAAAAAGAAAAGCAACCATAAGAGTCAAAGGATATAAACAGGCAATCCATAAAAGAAGAATCCTTAAGTCTAATAGGTAGTTCAATCATCCTCATGCATTCATCATGACATGAAAGTTAAAATAACAACAAGAGCCATTTTTCATATATTGGATTGGTGGATATCAAAAAGATTGACAATGCCCAACTGCATGTTAGGGGTGGGGGAAGAAACATTTCTATATGTGCTTGTGGGAGTATATTTAATTTAGTGAGCCTTTTGCAGAGCAATTTGAAAATACCTATTTTTAATAACCCAGCAATTCCACATCTAGAAGTCTATTCTACAGAGTGACTTGTATACACACCCGTACGTATGTGCACAAAACTTTATATGTGAAACTCAAACATTAGAGCCAACTGAATGTCCACCTATGAGAGACTGGTGAGATGAACTGTGGTTTAACTGTGCTGTGGAACATAGTGTAATGTCCGTAAGATCGAAGGTCTGCCTGTGCTGATGATGGAAGGCATTCATGACACATCACTTGGCTAGAAAATTGTTGCATAAGTGTGTGCAGAGTACCTTGATTTGATTTTTTTTTTTTTTAAATTCCTCATAGAGAGACCAAGATAGCTCAGCAGGTTGAGTGCTTGCCTTGCAACTGTAAGTTCTGTGGATCAAACCCTGACCCCGGCCTGTGTAAACCCATGTGCTGAACTGCAGCACAACTAGTAACCACTGGGATAGTGACAAAGGTTCTCCCCTCCCATGCAAGAGGCCCCCCAGTTCAGTTTCTGCGCCTTGCAGCCCAACTTCCACCTGTGTGGAATGAAACCAAGTCACAACTAATAACGTACAACTATTAAGACTGCTCTGGATCCTTCCTCTTCTCTCTCTCTCATCTTCTCTCAAACAACAACAAAAAAATCTTTTTTTTTTTTAATTCTTCATACTCTGTAAAGAATGGAGAATTTTTACCTTTTATTTTATACACTTATATATTGGTTTAAATTTAATTTCTATCTTTTTAAAATGGTTATTTTAGCTGAAGTATTAAAAACTGGGTATCTCTATATCCATCCACTTCTCCAACTTTTATGCCCTCAATGGGCTCCTACCTATCTATCATCTCTACTCTACCTATAAAAGATTTCTGGAGAACCTATGTAATTTTACAAACAAATGTCACTCCAATACATTTAATTTTAAAAAGAGATAGCTAGAGAGCTTCTAGGACACAGCGATGCCTGAGCTCCATCTCAGAACTGGTCAGTCAGAATCTCAGGGGCAAATGGTCTGCAGACCAGCTGCCTCTGTAGCATCTGAGAGCCTGTTAGTAATACAGAATCTCAGGCCCTATCCCAGACCTATTTCATCAAAATATGCACTTTAAATCCTATCCCCCAGGTGATTCATGTGTACTTCAGAGATTGAGAAGCACTGACTATTTCAGTTATTGACTTGACTAAATTAACCTCTGTAAACTTCACTTTTCTCAACTGTAAACTGGGAGGAAATAATATCTGTGAAAGCTGAATGAGCTTATGTGTGTACAATGCCCAGTGTCCCACCTGGCATGTGGTTACACAGTAAGTGGTAGCTTTTCTGTGCTGGACACTTCAAACTTTGCAACTCAAAAGTGGAGGCTTACTCAGTGAACCTGCGCTTACCCAGAGAATGCTGTGTTGTCTCTGAGATATGCAGACCAATGCTCAGGCTCCTTAGAGGTTCACAGTGGTGGCCACTCTCCAGTATACTCATGTGCTTCTGCTCTCACAAGTTCAACTGTGTTTACCAAGAGGCAGCTGGGTATGTTTCCAAATCTGTTGATGTCAGGAGTACTTGTACTTGTTGAATTACATAATTTAATTAAATATTATCAATAAACCAATGAAATATGAGTACAAGAAGAAACTTGATGATTCTATGAAATGCTAAATTTAATGCTTACAAGAGACCTGATAAATGCAAGTTTCTGAAATTGGGTGTGGGTGAGACAACTGTAAAAGACAAGAAAAGAAATCATATCTATTTATAATTATATTCAAGTTACTTTGCAAGTTTCTTAACATGGCACTCCAATATAAGGAAACCAAAATCAGAACTCAGAGTTGATATTTTATGGGTGAGTTTAAGAAAGATCTGGTTCACCTGAACTCACACAGAAGGCCTTCCTTGGCTCTACAACAAAAGATTGGGGGTGAGTCTACATTGATTTGTTTCAAGTCAAAATAAAATGTTTCAGGCATGGATAATGGGTAAGCTTTTCTTTTAAAGATCTCCCATGTAGTCTTTCTTGTTACTAAAGACTTGGCACTCAATAGGCACAAAGAGAAACTCTATTGTCTTCTCTCCAACCTCTACTTTTTTGTACCCAGAGTGGGCTGATTATTTTCCTGTCTTTCTGTGGAGTTTCAAGCAGCTCTCCTGCTCACTCTTATGGTATGAAATGTCCTGAGGTCACCTTGGTCTTTAGTAAGTCTTGTTTAGTAATGAAAATGTTCAGTTTAGTGTAATAGTCAAACTCCAAGTTGTTTTCCTTCCCTCAGCTGAGAACTGATTCAAGTCAAGAAGCCTGGGTGAGGGTCTTGGGCATCAGGGGCACAGGGGGCATTAGAGAAGGTTGGCATCTTTCCTCTTCCAAGCCTTCCCTCACTAGCTGCCTTTTCAACCCCTTCAGGGTTGGTCCCAGGACAAGGGGGTTAGGACAAAGGGCACAGTCTTCCATAGATGGTTCCGCTGTGATCCAGTGTTGCCATTCATTGAATTTGATGGGTGTTCAGGATTGGCTGCCTCCTGAGGTACTTTTCTCCATCGAAGATCCCCATTGAAAACTCTGTGATGAGGAAGATAACTCTTCTTCCCATCCACTTTTATCACCAGTGCTCAATTGTTATCACTTCCTGTTTTAATGCCTATTATGTATTTTGTTATTATTGATTTATGTTAACATTATGATTCCTTCCTTAAGGTGACCACCCTTTCCTCCTCCATTATTGTGGATTTAGCTAAGACTATTTATACTTGAATAGTTCCCAAAATTTAGTGATCAGTAAATGATACTCTATGAAACATTCCGCATGCATCCTGTTACTACTAGAAGACAAAATTCTGGGACTCTAACCCAATTTTATCACAGCCACAATTTCTATGTTCTTAAGCAAGTTGCTTTGCTTTGTGACTGACTTTTTAGGAATAGCGTAAGACAGAATATGAAAGTTAGCAATCCCTAAGAATTCCCACGTGAGGTTTTTGAGGTTACGCTGTAGAACAAGTATGCCATGGGTGGGATAGTCCCATGAAAATAGGTCTTGTGCTCAAATTTACATGAAAAAAGACTATATATGTATTCTCCTCTTAGATATCAATAATGCACAATAGCATTTTAGAGGCTCTTCACTAAAACAAAACAAAAATTAAAAAACGTAATTTATCTTTGCTGATAATCATATATATAACTGACTACTGATTTTTTTTATTAATTTTTTTTATTTTTTTTATTGTTTTTGACAGAGAGAGAGAGAGAGAGATACAGAGACAGAGAGAGAACTGAACTGGGGGAACTCCCCAGTTCAGCACATGGGTCCGCAGGGCAGGAGTCGGGATTTAATCCTCAGTCCCAGGGGCTACAAAGTGAGTGCTTAACCCACTGAGCCATCCTGGCTTCCCCTGATTTTTTTTTTCTTATGTAACACCAATTTTAACATCTCTTGGAACAAAGATAGCACAGAACATATTTGGGGAAACATTGAATTTTACATAAATAAAAGTAGCTAATTCTAGGTGCTGAAGAGACTTTCCTGTCACTGCAAAACCAGAAGTGGTGAGGGAACTGCTTGCTACGGATGTTCTCGTCTAATCTAACAAAAGCAGTAATTTTTATAAAGTTGCTTCTGCTTTCAAAATGGTATGACAATTAGGAAATGGGCCCTGATGTGAAGCTGTACAGGGCAAACTAAGCGACCTCCAGTGATTAGACAGAAACAACCAAAACCATCCAGGGGTATGTGCAGGGCAAACCACATGAGAGCAGTGGAAACTGAAAAGCAGGGGACACGTGCCCTTATCTAATGTCTTTTTTACTTTAAGGTTTCTTTTAGTGTTTTGAGAGGTGAGAGAGACAGAGAGAAAAAAGGGGAAAGACCCAGAGCAGTCTCCACAGTTGTACATCATTAGCTGTGACATGGTTTCATTCCACACAAGTGGAAGTGGAGCCACATGGGCCAGGGGCCTCCCTCATTGGAGGCCAGAACCTTCACCACTGAGCCATCCTGGCAGTTACTAGTTGCACTGCGGTTCAGCTTATAGGTTTGCACATGCTGGGGCTGGAAAACGAACCCTGGACCTTGCTATTATGGGGCAAGCACTCAACCATTGACTTTCCTGGCACCCCTTATATGCCCTTAGCTGAAGGGTTCAGTCACCACTCAGCTTCAGCTACTGTTCCCACGAATAGCAAAAATCATACGCATCTATGGAAATGCCCTTATTTTAAAATATTACTTCAAAAAAAAATAAAACACACTATAAAGGTTTAACAAAATACTAAGACTGGCCAAGGTTGACCCATAGGACAATAATTTTGAATCCTCTGGTGTTCAGAAATGAATACCCCTATCCTAAATGATCTAAGACTGAGAGGGTTTTGAAATTCCAATGACTCATTTTCATCATGTTGCCTCTGTTCTGATTAATCCATCACCTCTTTCTGTGCCTGTCTTCTTGACTGCTTGAGACCCATTTTGATTGGAATGTGTGCAAAAAAAAGTATAAATGCATTGAATGGGGTCATGAAAGGACCACCTATGTAGAAAGAGCACAGAGTTCAGAGTAAGGAACCTATCATATCTGGGTTTTGCTCATCATTTTCTTTCTAGCTGTTTTCCACATAGAAAGGAGGCTGTGTTGCCTGATAGAACTCAGAAATAGCCATCAAACTTTCAGAACATAATTTTAATAAATTCTTCTGTATAGAAATACCTTGTTCTACTTAGAACTACTTTAATACACATATCATTGACCACAATTTGCACAAGCACAAGCCACTGTGGCTTCAAGATTTTATGATTTGCAAATTTTCTTTAAAAAGATAAAACAAAAGGGCTGAAATTTAAAAAAATGATTACTAAAACTTTACAAAAAAGCATCACATCTTTCCTTTCAGCTTCTGTGAATCTTCCATAATAATAATAGCTCGATTATGGTGAGGCAATGGAGAAATATTTTAATACAGCTGAAGCTCAGACAGATAGGGAGAGTGTGGCAGGCAACAGAGAATGGGACCACCATCGCTTATATAGGGCAATGAAAGAAAGCAAATTTTTAACTTTTTAATTAACTTTTTAAGGTAATTTTGCTATGCAACTAATGAGAAAGATGAGAAACTGATCTCTGGGGTCTTGTTTAATCTTGTTTCAGTCTTGTTTAATTCCAGAACTAAGTGTGTCATTAGTGCAAGCAAATGGGTCATTCCTAGAGTGATAGTCTTTCTTGAGCACTGCCTGTGTATCAGTTACCATGCTGAACATAGAATTCTTTTTTTTTGACACTATAAAGACCTTGTCCTCCAGGATCTCACAGGCCAGGGAGGAGAAAACCACATTATTATGCGTTCAATGCACAGGAGACAACTATACCGTGGCATTATAGGTACGTGCAAGAAAGTACCTAACACAATCTGGGAGGTGGGTAGAGACAGTGAGGCAGGTAGATCAGGAAAGGAGTCTATGAGAAGCAGGTAACTGCTAGAGAAAATATACCATTCAAAACTTGTCAATAAAGAAAGTTATATTAATTTAACTCAGTATGGTCAAATGAGCCAGTCTCTAACTTTTATTAAGCCACGCACTTGGCCAGGAAAGCAAGTTCTCTGAATAATAGGCTTCTACATTTTAGAAGGGTTGACTCTTCAATGATGCCACAGCAAAAGAAAGTTAGTCCTCAGTTTTGATATGTGGATTGTTTTCATTTGATGTCTCACAGCAATCCTCAGTGACTATATGATACAATTATCAGAGAGCCTTGGTCTGCATTTTGAAAACTACATCATACTTTTTGAAGTGTTTGAAATGAATGTTTTCTCCTTTACAAGTGTGTCTTATCCAAAACATTGTTGTCACCTTTAAAATGTCACAACAGAGTATGTGACTTGCAGATGACCTCTTACATCAAGAATCTCTTAGCTATATGGAGTATAGCGCAAGCCTAATGGGCATCGATGCTGTTGGGATGGGCTGTAGGAATTCACTGAATTAACTGCAGTTTCCACAAAGGTTTTTATTTCGTTGATTGACCTCATTGCTTATTTTACAAAAGTGTTTGGTGGGAACTTGGAACACATCTGTGCTATTGGGCTGGACTCAACTTAGTCAAAACTTTTGGCTTAAAATCTACATGTTTGAATAATAAAACACACCACTTCGCTTCACTTGAAAAGGCAATACTTCATGCTTACTATCTAAAAATTCCTGGAATACTGACTTTTAGCTCTGCCCAATCCATTTGTTTTGCCAAGTCACTAACAGTTTCTTTCGCAGGCAAAAATTACTACTCCCACCATAAAGATGGAAGTGGCATTTGTTGTTCCCAGTGACCCTTCCCTGAGCCAGTCCTTCACAGTGAAGACAAACAGATTAATACTGGTGAGACCCAAATGTCAGCTGAGGTCTTCATGCCCTTTTGATGTTTAAATAAAATTGGCTTGACCCTCCTAAGTCACAGTCATTGAGAAGTCCCATGCCCTTACCAGGATGTCAGGGACTTGCTCAGGGGGGGTCTTACATTCACATCTGTCACCTCTGATTCTTACTGCTCTGTTGAACTCTCCCTCACAGCTCATTGCCATAACTTTCCTGTCACCTCTACTCTGTGCCAACCTGGGTGACTTTTCATTGATTTCCACTCAAAACACCTATACAGGGCCTTTATGTATTGTAGACTTTATTAAAACTTTTGTGCCATGGACAGTATTTACACTGAGGTAATGCAAACAGCTGAAAATGGATCACTCGGCACCTCTGTGGCTGTAGTTTCTTCAGTCACCCTGCCATCAGAAATTCCTCACTGGTTCCTCTTTTTCCACAGACTACAGCTTCCTGTCAAGTGGCTCAGCCCCTGTCTCCCTCAAGAATCTCACCACTTCTCTGCTTCCTGTTTCTCAGGCTGCCTCTTCTCAGCTTCTCTCCTTCAATTCCCCTCTGTTTATTATGCAGAGAAGCTGAACTCCTGGCCTAGTCAACTGAGTAACTAAAGAAGAAAGGAAGGATCCTGGCAGCTTGCAGAAGCATTGCTGGATGGCCAACAAAATGGTCCCGAAAAAGGAGGGGGGCAAATGCAGTGCACCTAGCATTTTCAATTCATCAGCATGTACCCCCCTTCCATGCCTAGAGGACACATACTACAAAAGGAAAAGAAGACTTTGAGACCAAAAAGGCACAGCCATACTGAGAATACTTTTTATAAAATTCCCTTGCATGAACAACAAAAACTCCACTCACCACTCATTCAGCAATTTTGCAAATTAAGTAATCAACTAATGATTGAACACGACTGTGTGGCAAACACTAAGTTGGTTATTGGGACTACAGCTGGGAACAACTCAGACACAGCCACTGCTCTCACGTGAGAGAAGTGGGTGAGAGCACGGGCTTGCCCGATCACGTGGCTCCAAATTTGACTCCATCTCTTACCAACATGTGCTCTGGAATCAATGAAAACTGCTTCACTTTTCTTATCTGTAAAACAGGAATCTGATCTGTAAAGATGTTATGAGGATTATATTAGTTTATGCATGAAAAGCTTATAGAAGGGTACTTTGTTAGTTCCCTATTGCTGCATAACTTAGCAGCTTAAAACAACATACATTTATTATTCCAGTTTCTGTGGGTCAGGGATCCAGGCAGAGCTTCATAGGGTCCTCTGTTTAGGGTCTTTCCTGAGGCTGCAATCAAGATGCTGGCCAGGGCTAAGGTCTCATCTGAAGGTTCAACTGGGAAAGGATTCACTTGCAAGTTCATGCCGTAGTAGTTGGCAAATAGTAGTCAACATGTTAGGGAGATGTTACACTAAGGGCTTGGTTTTCCAGCTGGTTGTTCCTGGCCTGAGCATCTGCAGCATGGCCCTAAGCTTCATCAAAGCCAGCAAGGAAGATAGTCTACTATTAAAATGGAAGTAAGAATCTCTTGCTATCTAATCATAGAAATCACATCTGCTCCACTTTCTATTTGAGGAGACTGTTTTGCTAGAACTTGAAAAGATTACAGAGGTAGAGCAGAGCCAGGTAGCCTGAGAAGGATCGGACCTTGCCCTGAGGAAATGGAAACCTGTTGAGTTTTCTGCAGGGGAGTTACATAATCATATTTGAAAAGATCCCATTTGTTACACTGTGTGGAAGATGGATTGGACAGAAGCCAGAGTGGACACAGGAAGGCTATTTAGGGGAATTGCATAATAGTCCAGGTGAGAGGTCAGAATGATAGCAGTGGGAGAGAAATTACAGATAGGCAATAACCAGACATGGTGATTAATCAGGTGTGGAGATGAGGGTGTAGAATGATGAGGAAGAGGTAAGTGATGATCCCAGGTTTACCCTTTAAGGAACTGAATGAGTGGTAGCTTGTTTATTGTTGAAGGGAATATTGAATGAGAAACACATGAGGACTGTCCAGAAAAATACCCAACCATAAATGTCTCTATTTTTTATATTACATGGTTGAATACTTTCTGAACAGCCCTTGTATTTTGGGGGGAAATAATGAGCTTCAGGGGCCTGTGAGATATTGAAGAATGCATGAGCTCATCTGCCAGATGCAGTTTTGAGGATAGAAGAGTGTCTAGGACAGCTATGAAGCAATTTCGTGTTCAAGAGTTGGATAGATCTTCCACTAGGAAAGGAAAATGAGAAGACACCACCAGAGCACTTGGAGAAAAATGAAAACCAACGAGGAAAGAGCATTTTTAGTAGAAATGATTATTTGACTATGTGGAATATTTCTGAAAGGTCAAGCACTGGCAAATATCCAAAAACATCCTAGTGACTCAGGGTTATTTATGATCTTGGCAAAAGCATGTTGGTAGAAGGGCAAACAGGGAAGCCTGGTTGGATTGAGTTGAGAGGAAAATGGGAAGTCACAAGATAGAGGCAGCAGGTGTAAATATATACAATATATCTCAGATGTTTGCCTATGAAGAAATGGAGAGAAATATGGCATCAACTGGAGAGGAACATAAATTGAATTGAAATTTTTGTTTGTTATATCTGTTTTTTAATAGCAGAATTCAGATATGGGCAAAGAGTGATGGGAATTGGCTGACAGATATGGAGGGGTGGGTACAAGAGAGTGGGCAGAACAGATAGAGCAGGGTTCCTAAACAGGTGGTCACATCTGTAGTCCAAAGCACTAGTATAGGGGCTGGGTTTAAAGTGAGGACTGTTTCATTTTAACAAAACAAAGACGGAAAGGTTGGGGACTTCTTCCAGGTAGGTTTGAAGATTTGGTATTGGAACACTGAACACCTTCTGATGGAATGGCTTCTACTGCCTTTTAAAAAGCCCCCTTCCCTTCAAATGTATCATAGCCAAGCACTCTAGATCCTTGCCATTCAAAGTGTGGTCCTTGCTTCAGCAAAATCAGCATTACCTGTGAGTTTGTTAGAAAAGCAGAATCTTGGGTCCCACTCCAGACATACCTCATCAGAATCGATATTTAACAAGATCCCCTGGAAATTCTTGTGTTCCTTAAACTTTGAGAAACAGCATTCTAATTGGTAGGAGTGATTGTTCAACTGTGATTGTTCATTCCTACTTCCTATTTGGTAGTACAAATTGAGAACTGGACAAATTATCAGAGTTATATTCTACAGCAGAAAGGTATACTTTGGAGACATGGGTTATTGTCTAACTATTCTTTCACCTACAAAAGATGCTTGTTTTTGCTAGAAAATCCCTATGAATTTCTGTAAGAGACAACTAGAATAAGTAAAAAGCAAAATATCACAATGCTTTTCTTTTTTTTTTTTGAAGATTTATTTTATTGTTTTGACAGAGAAAGGGAGACAGAAACAGAGAGACAGAGACAGAGAAGTGGGAGGGTCCACAGTAGTCTCCGTAGATGTACATCATTAGTTTTTGACATAGTTTCATTCCACATAGGTGGGCACAGGGGCCACTCAGGGCAGGAACGGGGCTGGGGGCCTCCCATATGGGAAGCATGGCCCTGCAAGCCAGGGGCTGAACCAGGAACCTCCCACATGGGAAGCTCACCCTGGCAAGAACCAAACTGGGGCCTCCCACATGGGAAGCATGCCCCAGTTCAGCATATGGGTCTGCATGGAACTCTATCCTCAGACGCTGGGGCTGCAAGGCAAATGCTCAACCCACTCACTGAGCCATCCCAGCATCCACTGCTTTTCATTTTTTGTATTTTACTGTGTTGTCAGTATTATTTTTTTTACTCAACAAATATTTATTGAATACCTACTATATGCTAGTTTTGTCTTGGTTCTGGCATTGTAGTAAGTTTTATAACAAGACAATGTCCCTGCTCTCAGGACCACATTTTCTTCCTTATTCAGTTTAGTTTTATGGTCTGCTATTTTATAATCTTTCCTGGTATATACCCTCAACTCTCTTGTCCTCTAACGTCACTTTACTCATCTTATTCAGTATCCATTTGTTCATTTATTTCTTCCTTTCTTCCTTCATTCATTCAGTTAATAAACAATTATTCATCATCTACTATGTATCAGACACTATGTTAGGCATTTGGGATTCAACAGTGATCAAAATAAAGACCCCTGACCTCATAGAGCTTACATTTCAGTTGATCTGTGGCTGAGGGAAGGGGTTAGTTGGTGAAGAAAGATGGGCATTAACAATGAAAACAAATACATTACCCAACTTGCAAAACCCTTCTCCAGTTAAATTCAACTCTCTGGTTTCCCTGCAGCTAAATTTGGCTTAAGAAAAACGTAGAAGCATCAGACCAGCATTCATGGCCATTATCCTCAAGTGGGCCTCCTGCCCTGCCTGGCCATCTTGTCTGTGTTCTCTCTCACTCTTCTAGACAATTTGGTAACTTCTCATCTTTCCTCAAACAAACCACTAATACAAAACTACTCTACCCTAGTTTTGCTGATAACTTATATTTTCAATCTCTTTAGAAAACTCTAGAAAAAATAAAAGCCGAGATCAAAGATGGTGGCATGAGAGGAGAACGCCGATAACTGCCTGGGAAGGGCCTTGTGAACAGAGGGAAATCCACAGGGGAAAACCTGAGAAGAAACCTCAACTAAGAGAACCACACAACACGGAACAACACACAAAGGTTAGAGAAAAAAGGGGAGAGCGGGAGAGGAAAAGGGAAGCAGCGGTTCGGGGACAGAGACTCGGAGCACGGCCCGGGGCTGGCAAAAACAAAGGGGGATTGGGGGACTACGGTCAAAGTGGAGCTGGAT